>PVKS010017892.1:0-41106 GCA_004027875.1 Aplodontia rufa
AAAAAAAAAAAAAAAAAATTGGGCCCAATTTTTTTTCTTTTTGGTTTGGTTTGATTTGATACCAGGGATTAAACCCCAGAGGTACTTTATCATTGAGCCACATCCCCAACCCTTTTCAGCTTTTATTTTGAGCCAAGGTCACTCTAAGTTGCTTAGGGTCTTGCTAAATTTCGGAGCTGTCTTAATCCCACGATCCTCCTGCCTCAGCCTCCAAAGCTGCTGAGATTACAGGAGCATGCCACCATGCTTGGCCTCATGTTCATTTTTTTTTTTAATTTTCTTATTTTATAAAGAAAGAGTAAAAGAGAGAAACAATCAATTTTATTTTTCGTCTTTTTTGATTTGTTTTGTTTTTGTTTTTCCTCAATTTAGTTGTGTGTATGGTGCTGGGGATCAAATCTGGGTCCTTGAGCATGACAGGCAAGCACTCTACTGCTGAGCCACCTCTCCAGCCCCTCATGTTCATGCTTTACGTGCCTCCAAAGGAAGGCTGAAGTTATCTGGGATCACTCTGCTTAGAGATGATAGGGCACAATGGCATATGTCTGTAATCCCAGTGGCTTTGGAGGTTGAGGCAGGAGGATTGCAAGTTCAAAGCCAGCCTCAGCAACATAGGGAAAGCCTTAGCAACTTAGCAAGACTCTGTCTC
Source organism: Aplodontia rufa (assembly GCA_004027875.1). Classification (NCBI taxonomy): domain Eukaryota; kingdom Metazoa; phylum Chordata; class Mammalia; order Rodentia; family Aplodontiidae; genus Aplodontia; species Aplodontia rufa. The sequence continues at coordinate 650 of PVKS010017892.1, forward strand.
AAAATAAAAAATAGAAAGTACTAGGGATGTGGCACAGTGGTAGAGAGCACCTGGGTTCAATCCTTGGTATCAAAAGAAAAAAAAAAGATTGTGCCCAAAGATGGCACCAACCTATAATAAAAGCAACTCAGGAGGAGGCTGAGGCAGGAGGATGACAAGTTCAAGGCCAGCTTCAGCAACTTAGCCAGATGCTAAGCAACTTAGTGAGGCCCTGTCTCAAAATAAAATATAAAAAGGGCTGGGAATGTGGCTCAGTGGTTAAGCACCCCTGGTTTCAATCTCTGGTACTAAATTGTGCCCAGGAACTGAAGGTTTAGCTCAGTGGTTGAGCATTTGCCTAGCAAGCACCAGTCTGGTCCTGGGTTACATACCCAACACACACACTCACACACGTTGTGCCCAAATGTAGCAAAGTCATACCATAAAAGAAAAGGAAGGTGCTATCTCTGAGCCCCAAGAGAATCAGAGGCTTAGAGCCTTGTTCTGCACTGTAGATAAACCTTCCTCACCCTGGTGATCACCCCCACCCCAGTCTTCCACTTCCTCCTCCCTTTAAGCTCTTTTATTTATTTTTTTCAGGGTTGAGGACCTAACTCTGAACTCCAGGCCTTGGGCATGCTAGGCAAGTACTCTGCCACTGAGTAAATCCCCAACCCCCCTTTAAGCTCTTTAAGCTATTTCCCCTCACCTAGTCCTCACACCTGTGTTTCCAGGCCAGGAGAAGCAGTTTACCTTCGCACCTCAGAGGATTTGGTGGTCTTCCAATCAGTTTTTGTTTTTGTTTTTTCCCCACTTACCTTGACAACCTTGACAATGCCCTTCAGCACTGTCCTACCATTGTTTCTTCCTAATCCTTTTCCTAGTACTTGAATCAGACCACCCAAACAAGGGTTGTGAACAGGGAGTGGCTTGGCACAAGCCTCTGATCCCAGCAGCCCTGGAGAGGAAGGCAGGAAGTTTGCAAGTTCCAGACTTTGGCAATCTGGTGAGATCTTGTCTCAAAATAAAAGGGGCTGGGGATGTAGCTCACTGATACAGCATTCCTGAGTTCCTCAGTTTCAGAAACAAAGCGAAACTCAGCAGGGACTGCTTGAGCTGGGGGCAGAGCTCAATAGTAGAGTACTCACTTGGCATGGTTGATCTCTGGATTTGATCCCTAGCACTCCAGCAGTGTAGGCGGGAGGGTGCAGCTTCATCCAGGCCTCCCCCTGGACTCCCTGCCCCATCCTCGGTCACCTGGCGGCATGGCTCCTGTGCCATCTTCTCCAGGAAATCTTCATGATCTCAGCTGCTTGGTGTCCTGGTGACAGTGTTGGAGCAGCAAAAGCCACATGAAAAATTAAATAAAATGGATTGTCTCTTTAAAAAAGAAAAAAAAAATGCACATGGCTGTTTGGTTAGACTCATTCCAAAAAGGATCTGAGCTGGGCATGGTGGTGTGCACTTATGGTTTCTGCGGCATGGGAGGCTGAAGCAGGAGGATCACAAGTTGAAAACCAGCCTTAGCAACTTAGTGAAGCCCTGTCTCAAAATAAAAAATATGAAAGGGCTGGGGCTGGAGCAGTGGCTCAGCAGTTAGGGCGCTTGCCTCGCATGCGCGAGTACGCGGGTTCAAATCCCAGCATCACATACACAATGAAGTGTCCGAGCAACGAAAGTCCATGAAAAACTAAATAAAATTGACTCTGTCTTTCTCTCCTCTCTCTCTCTCACTGTCCCTCTCTCTTCTCTCTCTTTAAAAAAGAAAGAAAGAAAGGGCTAGGGATATGGTTCAGTGGTTGAGCACCTCTGGGTTCTATCCCTGGTACCAAAAAAAAAAAAGTCATAGAATAACAATAAAACGACAGAAATAATAGTAATGCTACCAGATGCCAATATTGTTCTGTTTTACATACATCACTTCATTTGCTCTTTACAACGTTCCTATGAGATAATTGCAGTTTCAATCAACATTTAACAATCGAGGAAACTGAGGCACAAGGAGGTTAAGTTCACACAGATAGCGGTGTGGTTATAACCACAGTCCTCAGAATGTCAGTCAGAGGCCCTCTGTGTGTAGGGCTGGGCTATGATAAGCATCACAGAAATTCATGAAAAACAATAAGCTGCTGGGGGTGGCTGCACAGGCTGTAATCCCAGCAATTACGGAGGTTGAGGCAGGAGGATCACAAGTTTGAGTCCAGCCTCTGAAATTTAGTGTTTTATCCTTTTTTATCTTGAGGCAGGGTCTTGGTAAATTGCCAAGGTTACCCTTGAACTTGCTATACTCCTGTCTCAGACTCCCAAATTGCTGGGATTATAGTCATGTGCCACCATGCCTGGCTGGTTTCATGTTTTAATTTTTATTCATTTATTTATTTTCACTGTATTTGGGACTGAACCCAGGGGTACTCCAACATGAGCTATATCCACTGTCCCTTTTATTTTTTATTTTGAGGCAGGGTGTCCCTAAATTACTGGGGGTCTTGCTAAACTGCTGAGTCTGGCCTCAAAATTTACAATCCTCCTTCCTCAGCCTCCAACTGTCTGGGATTACAGGCATGCACCTGGCTGTACTTTCTATATTAATAAACACAGTTTTGTTTTGTTTTTTAATGAAGTGCAAGCTAAGAGCACATGCCCCACAACTGAGCTATACCCCAGATGATACCAGCAATTGAACCCAGATGCTTAACCACTGAACCACATCCCCAGCTCTTATTTATTTATTTTTGAGACAGAGACTTGCTAAGTTGCTTAGGGCCTTGCTAATTTGCTGAGGCTGACTTTGAACTGGGATCCTCCTGTCTTAGCCTCCCCTGCTGCTAGGATTGCACTTCATACCTTTTAGTAGCTGCAGAATATTTTATTATAGGGATGTATAATTTATTTGCGCAATCCCTTCAACTAGGTGTTTAGCTTGTTCTCAGTTTTTCACTATTACAATGTTGCAATAAACATATTTGCAAATATGCAAATGTTTCTGTTCTGCAAATGCATCCAGGAAGTGGAATTTCTTAGTCAAAGAACATAATGTATAGCTCCCACCCATCTGTAATCCAGCAACTGGGGAAGCTGAGGCAGAAGGACCTCATTTTCCAGGCCAACCTTGGCAACTTAGCCAGATTCTGTCTCAAAATAAAAAATAAAACAGGGCTGGGGGGTATACCTTAGTGTAAGGCACCCTGGGTTTGATCCCCAGTACCAAAAACAAAAAAATAAAAGCCATATGTAGAGAAATGTTTATTTTTTGGTAAAAGAGTAAAGAAAGTATGTTTTGGTATTATTTGGTGGTACAGAGATGGAATATGTTTCTTCAGGAGCTGCAGGTATCCACCAGCCCTTGAGCCAGAGGGCTGGCTAGGCAGGCTGGAAAGGGAGCACTCTGCTACTGTATTTTGACTTTTCTAAGGTGGGGTGGATGGGGTGCAGGGTCTCCCATCGTGTCCCCAGGGTGCTCTTTGATATGTTGGCTCACAACCTCAGAAGCTGGCAATGCTTGAGCAGGCTGTTAGCAGAGGTAGAATATGCCAGTTAGAATCAACCAGCCCTTGCTGGGCATGGTGGGGCACACCTGTAATCCCAGGGACTCAGGAGGCTGAGGTGGGAGGATTGCAAATTAGCATAGAACCTGTCTGAAAATAAAAAGGCCTGGGGATGCAGCTCAGTGGTAGAGCACCTCTGGGTTCCATTCCCGCTACACCTCCTCCTCCCTCCCCTCAACACACACAAAAAGTCCACCAGCCCTCATTTTGTCTGAAGATAGGCTCAGTCCACCACAGCAGGGCCTACAAGAGAAAGAGACAGCATCAGGGAGCAGCAAACCCAAGCCAGGCCTGGGTGGGGAAGGGCTTCACCCAGAGGGAAGTGCTAACAGTCCATTTTCCCGGCCTGCCCCGTAGAACTAGTATGGGAAACAAAATGTGGACTTCTGCAGGAAGCTGCCTCACAGGGCGAGGGGAGCCGAGTGGAGCCAGCCCCGAGCCTCGGGAAAGGACAGATCTGAAGATGCTCGGTGAACAGGTAAACAGCACAGCCCGAGGAACTGGGTCCTCGGACTTCTACTCAAGATGTGGAGGAGGAGACCCAGATTCACATCCTGGCACTGCTGCTGACAGGCGGACCTTGAGGAGACTGAGGTGAGCCACTTTCCTCATCTGCAAATTTCGGCCATGTTTAATTCAACTTGGGCTGTTGTGCAGATTAAATGAGGGAACAGATATAAGCCACTTAGCGCTGTCCCTGGCACACAGTAGTCGATCAATAAATAGGCTGTTTTTATCAATGGATAGGGGAACCATTCAAGAAAGACTGGGGCCAGTATCCTCCGGGGCAACCACCATGTGCAGCCCAGATCACTACAAGTGACAGTTGCAGTTGCTACTGCTGCTTGGTGGGTGGGATGGGTTGTCCCGGACAAAGGATCCGGACCTCCAGCTCTGGAATCTTGGAGGTGGCCCTCCCCCTACACACACACAAACACAGTATCCCTGCCCTGTGCATACCTGTTCACCAGCAACCACCCTCAACCTCCAACGGACCATGGGAGGGATCCTAGTCTAACAAGGCAAGTGGCCATGGCCCTGAGAGCCAGAGAGGAGCAGGGTGGGGAGGCTGTAAAAAATGTAAATGGTGTGGTGTGGAGCTCGGCTCCAGCTGTCTGGCACTCCTCAGAGCTGGCAGGAGCTGGAGGAAGAAGCTCCAGACCCTGGGCGCCTTTTGTCCCGGGGATTGGCTTTGTAAAAGGTGGGGGAAGGGGCAAGAATTCTTGGAACTTGTCCATTCACCGGAGCCCCCGCTGCCAACAGGTGCGACTGGGGGGGAGGGCGTTGCCAACTGGGACTGGAAGGTTTAGAAATGAGAATGGAACTCAGCATGCAGTGGACCGGACAAACAGATTCCCCGCTTCCAGCCTCCAGGGCTGTGAGCCTTCAGGCCAGCCAGACTCCATTCTGCTTACGATGCAGCCACAGGCTGGTTCCTCCACCCCCAACTTGCCAGTCCCCATTTTCTTTTTCTTTCTTTCTTTTTTCTCTTTCTTTCTTTACTCTTTTTCTTTCTCTTTCTTTCTTTCTCTTTCTTTCTTCCTTTCTCTTTCTTTCTCTCTCTCTTTCTTCTTTCCTTTCTGATTTTATTTATTTTTTTCATCCGGTCCTTGTTTTGCTGACAGTTGTTTATGTGACACTGAAGTTTGAACCCCGGTCCTTGCACATGCTAAGCAACAACCACTGAGTCACCGCTTCAGTCCCAAGAAGGAATCAATTTTATTTAGTTTTTCATGGGACTTTCATTCCTCCAACACTTTGTTGTATACATGGTGCTGGGGTTCGAACCCATGTCCCCACGCATGCCAGGCAAGCACCCTAACCGTTGCCATTGTTCCTGCGCCCCCATTATCTAGCTCTGCTAAAATGAGTTGGTTCCCTGGAAAGGACCATGAATTTTGAATTTTCTGAGTTTTGGGGGTTCTTTGTTTTTGCTTTTCCATGCCCTGTTAGCTGCTTGGATTCACAACTTCAGGGTCTTCTCCAAGTCACCTTATTCAAGCACTAGATGCTGCTTGGACATATATTTTTTTAAAAATTGAGATAAACCAGTGTGGGGAAAGGAATAACCTGAAACTACGCAAACCTGGGTCCATATCTGCTTGTCTGTCCCAGCTGGGCAAATCCCCTGCAAGTCAATAATCTTTCAGAGCCACAGTTTTCAATAGGTAAAATGTGGAATGCTTGTTCCTACTTTTCAAGGTTTTTTATGAATTCAATGCCACATTAATGTTTAGAAAGTTCTTAGTAGGGCTAGAGAAGTGCTCAGCTCTTAGGGTGCTTGCCTGACATGCGCAAAGATGGGGTTCAAACCCCAGCATCAAGGACACAATGAAGTGTCAGAACAATGAAAGTCACATGAAAAGCTAAATAAAATTGATTCTGTCTTTCTCTCACTTTCTTTGGAGGGAAAAAAATGGGGGGGGGAGTTCTTAGCAGAAAACCTGACGCAGATTAAGTGCTCAATTAATATTAGGGTTTTTTTTCCCTCTTTAATAGTCAAGGAATATAAGACAAATCCCCTGCACTGCGGTTTTAATTTGTATTTCCTTGTTGCTAGAGAATGTTTGCCATTTGAATTATCTTATGTGAATGGTCTGTTCACGTTTTTTTCCTTTTGCCTGGGTTCCAACCCAGGGCCTCACACACACATGCTAGGCAAGTGCTGTGCTGCTGAGTTTCAACCCCAGCTGTCTCCCATCCCCCCAGTCATCTTCCTTTTCATTTATTTACTTGTTTTTGGGTTTAATGATTGAAGGATTGTCTTTCCCCATTTTGCAATTCTTTGTAACGTAGTTCGCAATTTTTTCTCTCTTGGCCTGTCTGTTGCTGTTGGCTTTTTGGCGGCATTCAGTGTACCAGGTCTCTTTCCTTCTACAAGGTGTATGCCCAGATCTACACTGGCTTCTCATTTCTGCACCGTCCTCTCATTGATGGTGCACAGGTGTTGGTCCTGTATAGGATGATTTTTCTGGGCATTTTGGGGGTCCACACTGGTTCAGGACCAGTGCATTCCCAGGACTCCTTTGTTCTCAAAATGAGGGAAACCTGCAGCTAGTGCCCTTCACTGGATCCTGAATTATTCCTGCTCTGACCAAAAGGCACACACTCCCTCTACTGGTAACTGGAAGAATTACACTTAAAACTGCCGGTTTGAGAATGCTCCAAGGTCTGCCTGAGAAATTACTAGTTAGTGCCACTAGCCCTTTCTTTAGCGTCCAGGGCTCATTCAAACGCTGCCTGCCTCACCATCTCAGCCAGCTGCCAGGCAGCCCAGGCTCCCGTTGCCTGGAAGTAAGGTCATTTCTGAGAAACTGATGTAAATCTAAATTGATGAATTATATTTTAATGATCTACTAGATATTGATATTAAAATAAAGTTATGAATCCTCATAGCTCATTTATTAGGCACTTACCATATGCCAATTGCTGTGCTAAGCACTTATGTAAAGATCCCACTTAACCCTCACCACAAAAATAAAAGTTCCAATTTTTCCCATTTATAGATAAAGAGTTCAAAGGAATCGTGTAGCCAGAGGTTGCCAGATTGATTGCAGGACATCCACTAAATTTGAATTATTTGTGGGAGGATTCAAGTTTCCTGATTCCCTGGCTTCTCAGTGATAGGACCATGGAGTAGCTGCATGCAATTCTATGCAAAGTGAAGATGCCTCTTTTACTACATCTAAGAATTCACTTCAGATCCCAGAAGTGCCCAGAACTTTGAACTGTGTGTGTGTTGCTAGGAATGGACTTCAGGGCCTCGTGCATGCTAAGCCTGTACTCTACCACTGAGCGACACCTCCAGCTCCTGGGGTTTTATACGTTTTAACGAACACTCTTATTCTCAAACCCAGTTCCTCAAGGATTCCTGCTTTGAAGTTTGAGAACATTTTGTTTATATTATTTATGTCCAGTTTATAAATGTAATTGTACATAATTAGCTGTCTTCTAGTTTTCAATATTCCTAGTGCAGTTGTCTCTTGGTATCCCAGGGAGTGGTTCCAGGACCCTTTCTCCTCAGGATACCAAAATTTGTGGGTGCTCAAGTCCCTTCTATAAAATGGTGTAGTATTTGCTTATGACCTACACGCATCCTGCCACATACTTTAAATCATCGTTAGATGACCTATAACACCTAATACATGGGTGTGGTGGCACACACCTATAATCACAGCAGCTCAGGAGGCTGAGGCAGGAGGATCGCAAGTTTAAAGCCAGCCTCCACAACTTAGCAAGGCCCTAAACAACTTAGTGAGACCCTGTCTCAAAATACAATCAATAGAAAAAAGGGCTGAGGATGTGGCTCAGTGGTTAAGTGCTGCTGGGTTCAATCCCTGGTACCAAAAGAAAAAGGCCAATAGTTTTGTTTTCCTACCAAAGGGAGAACAAATGAAAATGGATATAAATTTTAGTCAGCATTTAAAATTTAGAATAAGAGGTAAATTTAGGCAAAAAAGGAAGTGAGAACATGGGCTCAGAAATCAGACATACTGGTTACATTCAAGTTCCCCCACTTCTTACTCACATATAGGGGAGCCTTTCCATGCCTCAGTTTTGTCTTCTGTGAAACAGGGAAAATGCTGTTAATACTGGATAGCACCACTGGTGAATGTGCAGCTTAAATGATCCATATAAAATGCCTAATCAATTCCTGAGGCTTGGTAAGTATTCAATAGGGGGGAACATCAACCATTTTCCTCTCTGCTAGGTCTTCCCTTCAGTCTACAAATGTAGACCCTCCTCTAACTACTGACACTTTTTTTTTCTTTTTTTTTTTGTACTGGGGATTGAACCCAATGGTGCTTAACCACTGAGCTACATCCTCTGTCTTTTTTATTTTTTATTTTGAGACAGGGTCTCACTAAGTTCCTTAGGCTCTTGATTAGTTGCTGAGGCTGGCTTTGAACTTGTGATCCTCTTGCTGGGAATACCAGCAAGAGCCACTCCACCCAGCTTATCTGTTTCCTTTTTTTTTTTTTTTAAAGAGAGAGGGACAGTGAGAGAGACAGAGAAAGAGAGAAACAACTTTATTGAGTTTTTCACATGGCCTTAGTTGCTCCAACACTCAGTTGTGTACATGGTGCTGGGGTTTGAACCCGGGTCCTCGTGCTTACCAGGCAAGCGCCAAAACTGCTGAGCCACCGCTCCAGCCCTATCTGTTTCCTTTTTAAGGCCTAACTCAGAAAGAATTATCTATAATCACCATTTAAAATGCCCCCCCCCCTGAATTTCTGCCCTGGATCTGCTCTTATCAAGGTCACTGATAAAATCCAGGCTGCAGTTCCAGCGGGCAATTCTCAGTCCTTACCCACAACAACTTTTCAGCAGAACTTGACTAGAGATCAGGCCTTGCTCCCCCTAACCCACCCACTCTCCCCAGCCTTTTTTTTTTTTTTTTTTTTTTTTTTTTTGAGACAGGATCTCACTAAGTTGCTTAGGATCTCACTAGTTGCTGAGGCTGGCCTTGAACTTGAGATCCTCCCATTTCAGACTCCCAAATCACTGGGATTACAGGCATGCACACTACCGCATACTGGATTCTACTTTCTCTCATTCCCCACATCTAAACCCAGATCCTTTCTGCTTGCTTTTTGTCTTTTCTTTTTGTTTTTCTGTATTAGATGTTGAATCCAAGGGCATTCTACAACTGAGCTATACCCCCAGTCCTTTTTTTCTTGAGACAGGGCGAAGTTACTGAAGGTCTTGCTAAATTGCTGAGTCTGGCCTTAAACTTGTGATCCTTCTGCCTCAGCCTCCAAAGTCATTGGGATTACAGGCATGTGCCACTGTGCCCTTTTTTTGTTGGTGTTTTGGGTATGTGTATGTGTTTGTGTGTGTGTGTGGTGCTGGGGACTGGATCCAAGGCCTTTCATATGCTAGGCAAAAGTTCTACCACTGAACTATACTCTACCATCTACTTTCTTTGTTCTTTCTTTTTTTTTTAATTTAATTTATTTTTATTTTTATTTTTTTTTAAAGAGAGAGTGAGAGAGAGATAAAGAGAAAATCAACTTTATTTAGTTTTTCATCTGGCCTTTGTTTCTCCAACTCTTCCTGTGTACATGGTACTTGGAGTTCAACCCCGGGTCCTTGTGCATGCCATGCAAGCGCTCCAACCACTGAGCCACTGCTCCAGTCCCCATCTATTTTCAAAATACATCCCAAATCCAAAATTTCTCACTTCCTCTACATCAGGGCTTCTCAACCTCGGCACAGTTGTTATTTTCAGCCAGGTAATTCTTTGCTGTGGGAGCTGCTGTCCTGTGCATTATCACAGCAGTGTTGCAACATCCCTAGCCTCTAGCTCCCTGCTCCCGCACCCCGCTCCCTGCCCTACCATGTTGTGACAATCAAATATCTCCAGATGTTGACAATGCCTGGCTGGAGGCAAGAAGGGAGTGGATGGTGTAAAAATTCAGTTTGACGTGACCACAGCCATTCGAGTCCTGCCCTCCACCATGGCTCCTAAGTAACCCTGGTCTATTTCCTCACATAGTTTCCCAGCATACTATAAATCGATAAAACCATCAGAGTGGCATGTGGAGCCCCAGCACTGGACCCTGGGGCCATCAGCGCCAGGAATGTGCCAACATCTTTGATATTAGCTTGGTATAAACCAAGTATATTCCACGTTGGGTGAAAGCCACATTTGTCCTGACCACCATATAAGTCCCCTCCCTCTGACCCAAATCACAGGCATCCACTGGTCACGCTGCTGCCAGTGACCATGCTTCTGTTATGCTCTGTGCAATCCTGGATCTGTCTGTCTTTGGTCTTAGGGTACCCTAAGACTGGTTCTCATACACCGGGACCCAGTTTTTGTGGAACCAAGAGGCAAAATCACCCAGTTGAACAGCACTTCACTACAGTTACCATACTGTAGCCCATCGATTATGATCCCTTACTCCAAATACCAGAACAGCTTTACCCACCTCCATTCTGGTAACTGGTTTACCCACCTCCATTCTGGTTGCCTTTCTCCATACAGCAGTAACCACAGTGACCCTTTTCCATCATAACCCAGATCTTGTCGCTCCCCCATTTCCAGCACACCAATGGCTTCCAAATTCTTTTTGGTGGTGTGCAAGTCCCTCCATGCCCTGGCTCTTGCTCACTTCCGCCCACTCCCTCTTTGCATTGCACTCGGCTCCTTTGCTGTTCTCCAACATCCCAAGAAGGACCCCTCCCCTCCCCCTCCCAGGGCAGCTGCATTTGCCCCTCCCTTCATTGAGAATGCTCTTTGCTCAGAATTCGCTTCCTGTCCGTTGCAGTTTAAACCTCCTCACCCAGGCCTTCCCTGACCACCCTATCCCAAGGAACAAGCCCCACCCAGCCCTCTCCCTGCTCATTCTCTTTATGATGAACACAGAGATGCACAGCCCCAGACCCAGCTGCTGCGAGTGCCATCAGCCCCTTTAAGGACTGCTTGGCTACAGCTCAGACTTGCCCAAGGCTATGGCTCTGTATAGGTAACCCTCATCTAAAGACTGCTAGGGTGGGTAGAAAGGGTGGCCTTTTGGGCCCAAAAGGTGACAACGCAGGCCATTTTAATTCTGGAGCTCCTCATGAGTCGGCTGAGAATGTCATGGGCCCTGCCTCTCCCTTGATTGCTCCCTTTGCCAAATTCTGCTTCCTTCACCTTTCTACAGGTGTGATCCCAAGAGCATTTGTAAATGTCACTTGTGCTAAGAAATGTTCCAGGGTGTGGGTCCCAGTGGATCCAACCTGTGATGCCCTGCTTATAGTTTCCTTAGCACCATCTGACCTGTTTTGGTTTTTTTTGTTGTTGTTGTTTTGTTTTTGGAGGGGGTGGTCCTTTGCTTTGTCTTGCAGTATTGAGATGGAACTCAGGGTCTTGAGCATGCTAGGCAAGCTCTCTACCACAGAGCTACATATCTGACCTTAACCTGTATTTAATATAATTTTGTTTGTTTACTGTATGTAATCATATAGGTGTGTGAAGGCAGGGGCTTTGTTTTTAAACCACATATCTCCAGTACCAAAACAAAGCCTGGTACATACCGGTCACTGAATATTTACTGAATATTGAATGAAATGTCATTGAGGTCATCCTAAGTACTTCAGTATATTATTACTCTAAGATTATTCTATAGTCAGGAGGTCCTGGGGTGACATTTTTTTCTTTGTTTTCTTTTTGTTTTTGGTACTGGGGATTGAACCCAGGGATGCTTTATCACTGAGCTACATCCCAAGCCCCTTTTATCTTTTGTGATAGGGGCTCACCAAGATGCTAAAGCTGGCCTTGAACTTGCAGTGCTCCTGCCTCAGTTTCCTGAGTTGCTGAAATTACAGGCATGTGTCACTGCACCCAGCTCTTTAAATGATTTCTAATATGAAAGCTTCAACTTTTTTTTTTAAAGATTAAAAACCCAGAGGTGGGGCTGGAGCGGTGGCTCAGCGGTTTCAGCACTTGCCTGGCAAGCATGAGGACCCGGGTTCAAACCCCAGCACCACGTACACAACTGAGTGTTGGAGCAACTAAGGCCATGTGAAAAACTAAATAAAGTTGTTTCTCCCTTTCTCTGTCTCTCTCACTGTCCCTCTCTCTTTAAAAAAAAAAACAAACAAACAAAAAAAAAAAACCCAGAGGTGCTTTATCACTGAACCATATCCCCAGCCCTTTTTGTTTTATTTTATTTTATGTTATTTTGAGACAGGGTTTTGCTATATCCCTGAGGGTCTTGCTAAATACCGAGGCTGTATTTGTGATATACCTGCCTCAGCCTCCTGGGTCCCTGGAAGTACAGATGCGCACCACTTGTTAAAAAGGCTTCCATTTTTTTTATATTTGTTTTAAAAAGAGAGAGAGAGGGACAGTGAGAGAGAAAATCAATTTTATTTAGTTTTTCATGTAGCTTTCATTGCTATGACACTTCATTGTGTATGTGGTGCTGGGGTTCGAACCCACATCCTCACAATGCCAGGCAAGCACCATAATTGCTGAGCCCCTGCTCCTGCCCCCACTTTTAAATTTTTATTTTGAGCCAGGGTCTCACTAAGATGCCCAGGCTGGCCTTGAACTTGCAATCCTCTTGCCTTAGCCTCCCAAGTAGCTGGGATTACAGGTGTGTGTTATGCCCAGCCAAGACAGAGTGTTTAAAAGAAAAAAGGAATGTGTGTGTGTTTGAAATAGTTACAGTATAAGTTCACATATAGTTAAAGCATTTCGTTATTTTCTATTATGTTTTTCTGTAATTTAATTGAATTTTATTTATTTATTTTTATTGTTTTTTAAGGGAGACTCATAAGATTATATAATGGCATAATTATAAACGCATCGGGGCTGGAACGGTGGCTCAGCAGTTTCAGCGCTTGCCTGGCAAGCACGAGGACCCGGGTTCAAACCCCAGCACCACGTACACAACTGAGTGTTGGAGCAACTAAGGCCATGTGAAAAACTCAATAAAGTTGTTCCTCTCTTTCTCTGTCTCTCTCACTGTCCCTCTCTCTTTAAAAAAAAAAAAAAAAACATATATGACAATAGGATATACATTGAAATACTTATAAAAGCTTACATTTCACTTTGTTTTGACTCAGTTCCCAGTATTTCCCTTTTTCCTCCCTCCTTCCCCTCTCCCCAGTTAAAATATTTCTGAAAAAATTCTCAAGAAATTGTAAATAGCAGTTGCCTCTGGGGTGAGAGACAGACTTATTTTTCATTATATGCTTTATCATCCTGTGTGACTTTCTTTTTTACCATGTGTTTTTAAAGTTTTCCATAAAAAAAACCTAATTAGTTAAAAATGAAAAAACAGAACTGGGGTATAGCTCAGTGGTAGAGCACTTACCTGTCATGCACAAGGCCTGGGTTCTATCGCTAGAACTATAAAACAAAAACCATATAGCATGAGCATGAATATTTTTTCTATGTTTAGTATATAATGTCACATTTAGTTGTTACTGTTGCCATGTAATATTTAAGTACTTAATGTGTATTAACTTATTTAATCTCCCAAATAACGCTCTGATGTAGGAATGATTGTTGCTCCCATTTCACAGATAAGGCAACTGATACAAGTTGCCCAAAGTCACACAGATATGAGGTGGTGGACTGGGGATTTGAACCCATGCAGTCTGGCTCTGCAATCCAAGTCCTGATCCACTGTGGTAATGACACCTCCCTCATTCTTATTAATGGCTATACAATGTATTGTATAAAGTGAGTGTGTCATATTTTATTTTTTAGTGTGTCATATTTTAACCACTCCTCCTTTGATAAGCACTCTGTAGCTTCTAATGTTCTGCTATCATCTGCCATGCTGCAGAAACAGCCTTGTGATTAACCCTTTGTGCTCTTAGGCAGATAGAGCTACAAATCCTGGAAGTGAAAGTACTGCATCATCTAAAACTTGACAGTAATTACAAAATCATGCCCGCCCCCGTTTTTGTCCTCTCTTTGTGTATGAGAATGAGGACGTAGTCCAAGAATCTAGTGGCTGGAAAGGGGGAAGTTTCTTCCTAGTACCTAAATTATAAGCAGAAACCTTGACCTGCATATTTTTTGAGGTTAGGGACTGTTTTGTTCATTTTTTTTCCAGGCCTCTAGGCACAGCATTCCTTCCTCTGGGTTATAGGACAGGACCCACCTGGAACAAAGGTCTTTTGCAAGGTAGGTCAGAGAATTTCTTCATGACTGGCACCTATATAGAAACGTGGGGGGAAATTAGAGTAATACTTCTAGATTTAATGGCTCGCTTTGAGGGAGAGGAGTTCTGGTTTCTATGATCTGTCTTGGGAAAGAGGAATTTTGGTGTCTCTGATTTGCTTCCAGGAAGAAAGAGAGGTTAGTGGACATGAGGTCAGAAAGAATTCGCTTCTGAGGCTATCCAGTCTTCTTTAGTTCCAAATACTCAGCATGCCAAAGCCCAATACTTTGGAATATCATGTTTTGGGGCCTAACACTAATTTTAAATATACAGGATCATCAACTCAATTCTGTGTACTTGAGGGTCAAGGGGGTGTGGGACGCTAATGCCACCAAACACCAAATCAGGACTCTTTTTCTCCTTTGGTGCTGGGGGTGGAACCCAGGGCCTTACAGCGTGATAGACAAGCACTCTGTCCCTGAGTTATATTCCTGGGCTCCTGATTCATAGTTTTACTTATTAATTAATTTATTGGTACTGAGAATTGAACGCAGGGGCGCTTTACCACTGAGCCACACCCTGAGTCATTTTTATTTTTTTATTTTGAGACAGGGTCTTGCTAAATTGCTAATCTCGAACTCACGATCCTCCTGTCTCAGCCTCCCTCGTCACTGGGATTACAGGCGTGCGCCGCCGCGCCCCGCTGATTTATGTTTTTAAAAATGATCCGGCTGGCTTCTCTGGGAGAATTTATGAAACGTCTACTACCGTCGGAATCTAAATACTGTCATAAAATAACTACATCGCCCGCGACCTCTGGTCAACGGGGAAACCTCCCAGACGCAGAAGCGGACGCTCTACGCCGGCTCCGCGGCCTCCGCGCGGGGCACTCGTTGGTACTTGCAGAGACGTCGGCCGCTTCCGGGACGACCTCTCTACCCACCGCCGCCGTCTCTATGGTGGCCGGGGCTCCGCCCCTGCCCCGGACTGGCCCCGAGCTCGGCAGTCTCTGAGCCCAAGCCGGGGTGGCTGCGCTCCCGCGGCGGTGGGATCCCGGGTCATGGCGGGCTCGGGGACAGCGCACAGAGCTGGCGCCAGGTGAGCGGAGCCGCGGGCGAGGAGGCCCAGGGTAGCGCGGAGAAGCGGCTCCTGCCTCCGCGCCCTGTCTCCTCCTGGAGGGACGTCAGAGCTGAAGAGCCCCCTCCTGAAGGGAGCCCACCGCACCCCCAGGGGGACTTTTGCCGCCCCCTGCACCCTGGTTGTGGAACCCTGTCCCTCCTGACTCTCTCTTTGCATGCTTGCGACCTCCAGTGCACAGAATTGAGTAGCTGATCCTTCTCAGTTCTTGGCACCGCTCTAAATTTTAATTTCTTTTTGGTTTTTACTCTCTGCGAATTTCTTCTCCAATTCTTTTAACCAAGATCTGTGAAAGTGTGGGACAAAACTATTTCGTCCTCTAAGTTAAGTTCATCAGTTTTCCCTTTATAGCCTGAATCTTCTACAGAGCAGTGCGTATTATCTCCATAACTGCGTGCTTCTCGGTTGTTGTTTGTTTTGTTTTTCGTTTTGGTACAGGGGATGGAGCACTTCCCAGCCCTATTTATTTATTTATTTATTTATTTTTTATGTTTTACTTTGAGACAGGGTCTTCTTGCTAAGTTACTGAGAGTCTCTTTAAGTTGCTGAGGCTGACTTGGAACTTTGATCCTACTGCCTCAGCCTCCCAGGTCACAGGGATTACAGGTGTGTGGGTCTGGCTTTCATAACCTCTCTCTAAGGCTTACAAGTTCTTGATCTGCTTCCTGACTTTTCTTTAGGCACAAGTTAGATCTGCACTTTCTCCATCGGTTTCTGAGGATACAGAAGGTTTTGTTTCCTTCTTGGTCATCACAGAATGTCTTGATGTTCCTGACTCTCTTATGTGTGGCGCTAGTGGGTGAGTGAGTAACAGGCTTTGGAGAGGTGGGTAGAGCCCTGGTTCTGGGTCCCTTTCCTTCTCTCTGGGGTGTTAATGAGACAGAGATTCAGGAAGGCTCCCTCCTTTTCCCTCATCACTGATTTCTGACTCCTCTCCCTCCCTCTAGAACAATTGGTGATCTACCAGGTCGGCTTGATCCCCAGTCAGTACTTTGGGGTCCTGGGAAACAAAGACTTGGATGGATTTAAGGCGCTGACATTGCTGGCTGTTGTGCTCATTGTTCTCAACTCCACAGTAAGGGTTTTCCTTTACCCCAGTCTAGTGTGAGTGGAGTCCCGGTAGGACTTAGCCTCCAGGAAGCAGGAATCAATCTGCAATATGTGTGTATTTCCACCTCTTTCTGGGAATTAGAGAGGATGGTTGCCCTAAAGGTACAAATCCTACACAGGGCATTGATCTTACTGTTGATTCTTTTGGGACTGATTTCTCAGGTGTTTCCAACTTTCGGTGCTGGGCTGCAAGATTCTGGCTTAATTCACCATTTAGTGGAAATAGTCATTGTCCCTTAAGTTCTGAGAACTCTTGCTTCAGGGAGCCCAGAGTACTTTAAAACCAGGATCAACAGCTGCTCCTCTGGCTACTGAGGCTGTGACTCATCCTGGCACATGTCACAGCTCCAGCCTTGGCACCTGCTGCCCTCTTGCAGAATGGCCTCCTTCCCCCATCCCACTTGCTCATTTGACTGAAGCCTGCTCATTTTTTCAGGATACCTCCATTGTCACCTCTTTGAGTCCTCAACTTTCTCTTTCATGTTTCCTTTGTCAAACTCAGCCCTTTCCCTGTACTTAACTAATTCCTTGAGTTGACCTCTGCTGTCACATCCTTGTCATTGTCTGCTCTCTGGGTAGCTTGTGCGCTGTTATTCTTTCTTTAGTGCTTAGCACAGCAGAAGAGCTTTACAAATGGCAGATGATGAGTCAGGGATCTGCCAGGACTGCACCTAATGTTCTCTGTCAGACTGCACCAGCTGTTTTCTAGGGAAGCCCCCTCTCATCATGCAGTGGACCTTCAGTTAGTAAGCACCTGGACACGCAGAACCCCCTTCCACACTTTGGGGACAGAGGAGTAAATGCATAAGTGGAACAGATGATATGGTCCCCACCCTCCAGAAGCTGCTGTGCTTTCAATGTAAAGCAGTAAAT
Source organism: Aplodontia rufa (assembly GCA_004027875.1). Lineage (NCBI taxonomy): Eukaryota > Metazoa > Chordata > Mammalia > Rodentia > Aplodontiidae > Aplodontia > Aplodontia rufa. The sequence goes on from PVKS010017892.1 coordinate 17,904, forward strand.
CATAGAAAGGGGCTTGAAGGTCATGCCTTTGGTAAGTCCTTCAAGATTTGGTGAAAGAATAAACACGTCAGTGAATGAGGAAGGGAGAACCCCATGATTTGAAGATTTATACAAGAAAAGTGCTGAGTGATCAAAAGGGTGGGCCTAGTCAGCAGAGGCTCCTGAAGGCCATGAGCTTTGAACTGAGTCTTGTAGGAAGCCGTCTCTCTCTCCCATCCGTTCCTCCTGCCTCCCCTCCAGCTGAAGAGCTTTGACCAGTTCACCTGCAATCTGCTCTATGTGAGCTGGAGGAAGGACCTCACCGAGCACCTGCACCGCCTCTACTTCCGGGCCCGCGTGTACTACACCCTCAACGTGCTGAAGGATGACATCGATAACCCGTAGGCTTCCCTCTCTGTCCTCATGCCCTTTGCATGCCCATTCATCTGCTTTCCTCTGGAGAGCTCCGCTGCAGATCTCATGGAGGCTCTCTACAGCAGGCAAATGTTGCTGCCCAGAGCTCCGGGGGAGGGTGCTTGGCGGAGAACACCTTGGAGAGGCCGGGGGCTGAGAATAGGGAGCTAAAAGAAGAGGCCAGGAGCAGCTCCCTTTTGTCCATTTCATATGCTGGGCTTTTGAATCAGGCAAATGAAGAAAGTGTTCTTGCTAGAAAAGGAACTTTTGAATTTTTAGCAGCAAAATGCCAACCAAAAAAGTTACTGCTGTCTGGGTCTCAACTAGTGTTTAGTTCCTCATTCTGTTACCTCCCAGCTTCTATTCTTGTTATTTTACAGGTGAGGAAACTGAGGCCCAGGTATTGCAAGTGACTTGCCCAAGGTCACATCTCTCATTGGGAATAGGAGTCTGTGGCTCTGGTGGTGAGATGGGACCGATTGGGTCTGTCCTTCACACTTAGCCTCCCCTCTCACACAGCCACCCTGTGTGGGCAACTTCTGCAGCTCAAGCTGAACTTTGCAGTGAAGGTGCTTGGAAGATGCGGCTGCTGTTGCTTATCTTGGCCTCTTCCTGCTGACTCCACCCGGTGAGGCTGTCATAGCCAGACAGCTGCACTGGGGCAGGCTCAGACCCATAGAAGCTAGGGAGGATGAGAAAAGGGGACCTTCTGATCATCTAGCAAGGTCGCTCTTCTGCCCTCAAGTTTTCCCCTGGCTGTGCACAGAGCTGACTCAGGCTCTTGGGTGCTGGACCCAAGTTCTACTTTTTCTGGAGGGTAAACTGAGGCACTATAAGAAGCAGCTGTCTAGAACCCTGTTTAGGAATTCTAAGAGTTCCCTCTAGGAAACCAGCCTTGTCTGGATGCATCTTTCCCCTGGGGTGTTGCTGAGGGCACTGAAAGAAGGAAGAAATGACAGTATTCTGATTTTCTTGGCTGCTAAACCCAGCTTGTGTGGTTGGCCACAGGGACCAGCGTATCAGCCAGGATGTGGAGCGATTCTGCCGGCAGCTCAGCAGCATGGCCAGCAAGCTGATCATCTCCCCCTTCACCCTCGTCTACTACACTTACCAGTGCTTCCAAAGGTGCAGCCCCTGCTCCTCCCCCAGAGTCTCTCACCTTAAGGTCGGGTCAGAGTCCAAGAGAGGCTTGTCTTCCCTGCCCCGACCTATACCCAAGCTGAGTTGTGCTCTGGCCCATCCTCTCTTTGACCCCAGTGGTGTTCAGTGTCAGAAGGATCCTGATACTCTGGTAGCTAACACCAGATATCAGATGTCCCCGCACAGGAGGAGAGGGTCCACAGGGTTGCCAAGATTGGATAGGGACTACCCAAGAAGGGAAGGTGGCAAGGCTAAGACCTGTGGGGCTGCATGATGCCCCACACTCTCCCTCACCCTCTCACTCTCTTTTCAGCACAGGGTGGCTTGGGCCTGTGAGCATCTTTGGGTATTTCATCCTGGGAACCATGGTGAACAAAACTTTGATGGGGCCCATTGTGGCTAAACTGGTGCAGCAGGAGAAGCTGGAGGGGGATTTCAGGTGTGTCTTGCTTGAGGTTTCCGGGCTGGGCATGATGGTGAAGGGATAGGGTCTGGGGTACGAATGCTGAACTTCAGATCCCAGCTGTGCTAGTTACTAGCTGTGTGATCTCAGGCGAGATCTTTCAACATCTCAAAATTTTAGTTTTCTCATCTCTAAAGAAATGGGATGGTACAGTTTCCTACTGAGAGTTATGGGAAGTAAGGCAGTTATTATGCACAAGAAGCCTTGAGAACAGTGTCTGTCCATCTCCAAAGTCCTTGTCTTCCCTGGGGCTTCTCATGCCTCTGCCATGTCTGTTGGACCTGGCATCTAATCCATCCAGCCCTACTCTGTTTTTCTTGGCCTCCTCTGGCTGTGCCTGGGGAGAGGAGGTGCCGTGGGCAGGAGTGCACCTGTCCTGTCTGCAGAAGGCTGAGGGTGGACCTGTCTCTGTACAGCTCTTGCTGCCCCACTCAGGCCCTGGGATTTCCATCCTGTGACAGTCCAGGGGTCGACTGAGGCAGCCAAAGTGTTGCCATGGATCTGGGATCTGCTTTTTCTTGGGGAGGGGTTTCCTGCTGACCCAGGGCTCTGCCATTGTTGGTTCACATTTCCCTTCGGTCTGCCCAGGTTCAAGCACATGCAGGTTCGGGTGAACGCTGAGCCTGCTGCTTTCTACAGGTGAGTCTGGTGGGGACGGTTCCCTGTCCACCTTGCAGAGGTAGTACCTGAGAAGGAAAGGTGAAATCCACAACCCCACCACCACCACAGAGCTCAGACTGAACATTGTCACATTTTGGCTGAGACCCTCTCATTGCCCTTGTCCATCTTGTCCTCAGGTCCAAGGATTTGCTTCTGGCAGCTCATTATAGTAGCCAGCTTTAATCTTAGTGGCCTAACATGGGGCCTGGAATGGCCACAGGGTAAAATGAGTGGATGTGTGAACATCTTGCTGAAGACTGGCACACCACCTCTGCCTGTTTTTCCTGTCTGTGAAATAGCTTTCTTGCCAGCACCTGACATCCAGTACTGATCCTTTGTTTCCATAGCATGGGAGAGAATGGGACTTCTCAGATCAGGAGACCTGCTTCCCACAAACTGTCAAAGTCCCTGTCCTGATAGTGGTGTTGTGAAATCTCCCTTCCCTCTGGGGCCGGGGCAAGTCCCTGTGCTCTGCCTGTGTGAGGCCTCTGGAATCCATGTTTGGACTGATAGTTCAGGCCCTGGAGCTTGTGTTAAGAAGTGCTATAATCTTTGGATCACCTATCCTTGGGGTGGATCTAAGGGCCCTGTCCTTTGCCCTTCTGTCAAGCTCTCTGCTGTTGACATCCACCACCACTTGGGAGCATCCAGAATATCAGGAATCTGAGCCAGAATTGGGCAGTGAGTGGGAGGACTGGGTAGGTAGTGAGTTTACATTCAGATTCTGTAGCTTCTTGCTCATAAAGCTTTGGGGAAGACAGGTTAGTTTTTGGAGCTCTTGGGATCTTATGTGCCCACTCTTCTACATCTTTTCTACCTGGAGAATTTCTGCTTATCCTCAAAGTCCCAAGGAAGCTCTGAGGAGCTTTCCCAGGCTCCTTTAGTGGACAAGCCTGTGTGTGGCTGTAGCCCTGAGGATAAACACACCAGACACACCACGCTCCAGAGCAGTGCAGTGTGTCCACCTGCCTTGGAATTGGGAGCTCCGCAAGGACAGGAACCGTTTGTCCACTTCCTGCACTGGCTGACCAGCACAGAGCCTGACATGTAATGACTGTTCCAGTTTATTTGTTTGGTTAATAACAGCAGCTTTTGTTGAGCATTTGACAAATAAGAATTAAGGTCCTAGAGGCTTCAGTAACCTGCCAGTGTCACCTAATTAAAAACTGGCTGGGATTTGAGCCAGGTGTGGCCAAGTCTAGAGTTTGCATTCTTTCCATAAACAGTTTCATGAAGCATAACAAGCAGTGGATGGTTGCTAGGGACAGGGTCTGAAGCTAAGATCGCTTGGATGGACTTGGTCTCTAAAGAAGGCTGCGATGAGGGGTGAGGTGCCCCTGCAGGCCCCATGGACATCCTAGCCTTTCTCATCAGAGCTGGGCACGTGGAGCACATGAGGACAGACCGCAGGCTGCAGAGACTCCTTCAGACCCAGAGGGAGTTGATGTCCAAGGAACTCTGGCTGTACAGTAAGCAGAGGGCTCCCTGAAGGCAGGAAGCATGCTGGGGGGATGGCCCACTTCCCTTCCTGTACCTCCTTACTTTTTTACCTGTCCTGATAAATATGCTCCGATGAAGAAATTAGCCAGGGAATCGCTGTCTGTGCCATGGTGTCCTCGGAGAATGAGAATCCAGGGGCAGCGTGGTCTTGCTTGGCTTCCTGCTTCCCTTCCCCAGGGATGTGTTCCCTGCAGAGCGCTGAATAGTTCTTGGATCCCGCATTCTGTCTCCTGTAGTTGGAGTCAACACCTTTGACTATCTGGGCAGCATCCTGAGTTATGTCGTCATTGCAATCCCCATTTTCAGTGGGGTCTATGGAGACCTGAGTCCTGCAGACCTTAGTACCCTGGTCAGCAAGGTGAGAGTCCCTCCTGGTGGCCCCTCATGCTGTACCCACCATCCTCTGGCCCAGTGCCTGGGGCCTGGGAGTTGAGGCCTGCACCCCTGCTCTCCATCCCGTCCAGAATGCCTTTGTGTGCATGTACCTCATCAACTGCTTCACCCGACTCATCGACCTCTCCACCACGCTCTCAGATGTGGCCGGTTACACGCACAGGTGAGGCCGCATCCCTCCCCGATGGGGTTCTGAGCTGAGTGTGTGATGCTGGAAGAAGCAGCTAAATGGGAAGGAAGCAGAAAAACTCCCCACGTGCTGGGGGTTATGAGACAGAAAGGAGTGCCACCTTCACCTGGCACTGCCTCAGTTTCTCGCTTCTTGCTCAGGATTGGGGAGCTTCAGGAGGCCCTGCTGGACATGTCCCTGAAGTCACAAGACTGTGAGATCCTGGACGAGTGTGAATGGGACTTGGACAAGTGAGTACACAACTGTGCAGGAGTGGAGAATGAGCGGATCCCCAGCTCGGCTTCACCCTGGTGCCCCATCCTTCCCAGCTGAGTAGCAGAATTGTTAGGTGATTGAAAGCAACCTCCATCTGGTGCCAGGCATGTTGTAAGTGTTTGCTGTCACCACTGCCGTTCAGTACCAGTGTGCTGGTTAACATCGTCCCCCAGCTAATGGAAGCAGAGTGCATACAGCTTTGCTGGGACCCCATAACAGCACAAAAAGCTGGATAGTATCATGCCCCTTTTGTTCTTCCTGCTGAGCCCCAGCCTGCCCCTTCTGCAGGGTGTCTGTTCTTTGTCCCCCGTGTTTCACACAGATCCAGAGATGTCTTTAGTCCGGTGTTTGGACATCAGGAATGTTTGTGACCTTGCTGTGTGTTCTGGGTCTGTTTCATTTCTACTTTTCTTGGGCAAATTACTAGGTCTCAGGTTCTCTATCTCTAAACAGAGGGTAGTTATGGAGCCTTCCTTCTGCATGGTTGTAAGGATTAGATTTCATAGTCTTAGAAAGTGCTTGGACTCTGGCCACATAGTAAGCTTTCAGAAATAGAACCGTCTGAATTCCAGGTCTTATGCTCAGCTCTCTCTTCTTAGGAATAAATGCCTAACAGTTGCCCTATTTAAATGAAAAGCTCATGTCACTGGGCCTGGAGACTGGGGGATGGCACGGAGACTATAATAAATTGGGGTTACTGTTCTGTGGGGGAGACAAGCATTCATGAAGAGCTAGGAGTTCCAGAGCATTAACCAGAGTATTATTCCAGAGTACTAACCACTCCCATCTTTTTTTAAAAAAATTATTTATTTTTTTTTTTTTTAAGAGAGAGGGAGAGAATGAGAGAGAGAAATTTTATATTTCCATTTGGCCATTGTTTCTCCAACACTTAGTTGTATATGTGGTGCTGGGGTTTAAGCCCAAGGTCCTCCTGCATGTTAGGCAAGTGCTCTAACTCCTGAACAACTGCTTCAGCCACCATTTTTTTTTTTTAATCCCCAATCCTTTTTACATTTTATTTTATTTTGAGACAGGGTCTCATTAAGCCGCCTAGGGACTAAGTTGCTGAGGCTCGTGATTCTTCTGCCTCAGCCTCCCAAGCCACTGGAATTACAGGCATGCGCCACTGCGCCCTGCTCACTCCCATCCTACTGTCAGTTTTCTGGTCATATCATGACACCATAAAAACCCACCAACATTAAAATTAGCCAAAGTCAGCCCTGCAGCCCTGGGCAAGATACTCAGCCACCTGACCTGGTTTCTTCATCTTCCAGGTGAGGAGAAGATCTGCAATTCATGGGCATTGAGACTGTTTAAGATCAGTGGGTCTGCCCAGTGAGCCCCAGAGTAGATGTCCCCAGCCTCCAGCCCTGTAGTAACGAACTCAGGCTACCCTGACAAGACAACACAGATTGAGTGACTTAAACAATAGAAATTAATTGTCTCGCAGTTCTGAAGAGCAGAAGCGCGAAATCAATGTGTCAGCAGGGTTGGCTTCTCCAAGGCTGCTCCTTGGCTTGCAGACAGTCGCCTTCTTGCTTGTCTTCATGTGGCCTTTTCTCTTGCCCTGCCCCTGGAGTCCACCTCAACAGCCTTCCTTCTCTATCACCTCTATTTTGTTTTATTTATTTTTTGAAGAGAGAGGGACAGTGAAAGAGAGAATCAATTTCATTTAGTTTTTCATGCGGCTTTTGTTGCTCTATACTTCATTGTTTATGTGGTACTGGGGTTCGAACCCACATCCTCGCGTGTGCCAGGCAAGCACCGAAACCGCCAAGCCACCACTCCAGCCCCACCATCGCCTCTTTAAATACCCTGTTTCCACATGAGGTTGCATCCTGAGGTGGTAGGAGTTGGGATGTTATAGCACTTGAAGCCCCTAACACAGAAGTGCTGTCCGGATGAAGACTCCCCACAGCACTCCCACCGCCTCCCTCCCACCCCCCCACCCCAGGTCTCCGGGGCGGCCAGCAGCAGAGCCAGCGGACACAGCTTTTCTCCTTGAGCGGGTCTGCATCTCCGCCCCCTCCTCTGAGGTGCCCCTGGTCAAGGACCTGAGCCTGAAGATCTGCGAGGGGCAGAGCCTGCTCATCACAGGCAACACGGGCACGGGCAAGACCTCCTTGCTGCGGGTTCTGGGCGGCCTCTGGGCGAGCACACGGGGTGAGAACCTGACCCTCCCTGCCACTGACCAGCCTTGCCCCAGTGGGTGGCGGGGAGCAGTGTGGTGGGCTGCAGCCTGCTTAGCGGGGGAAGGAGGGTGGGAGGCAGGGCGGAGAGGCTGTTATCTTCTGCATGAAATCTCAGAATGGAGGCTTTTGTGGGCTCTGCAGGCTCTGTGCAGATGCTGACCGACTTTGGGCCCCATGGAGTGCTGTTCCTGCCACAAAAGCCGTTCTTCACTGATGGGACCCTTCGGGAGCAGGTCAGCCTGATCAGAGGCCTGCTCTCTCTCCTCACCCCAAACACTCTGCTGGGACCTCTAGCAGTGCAACAGGTCTCAGGCGCTGGGGAGCCGTGGAACAGAAGGTGGGGTAAGAGAATGGCCTGTAAGCCCAGTGACTCGGGAGGCTGAGGCAGGAGGATTGCAAGTTCCAGGCCAGCCTTGCCAACTTAGCAAGACCCTGTCCGAAAAATTAAGAGACTGGTGATGTAGCTCAGTGGTAGTACACCCCTGGGGTCAATCCCCAGTACCACAAAAAGAAAAAAGTGGCCATCTTCTAAGAATGTTCCATTCAGCATCCGTGGATTTGATTCATGCACTCAGACCAACTCCCAGGAACAGGGAAATCTTGGAGGATGCTAGCCAGTTAATGTGTGCATTAAGCACCCAAGATTCTGGGTGCCTGCCCTCAGGAGACTTGGACTTGGACTCGTGTCCACCCGCACTCCCAGTCACTCTTGAAGGTTGCAATGGCCCTGCCCCACTCTCTGTGCCCTGAGTCTCCCACAGGACCCTCTGGCCAGGGTGTCCCAACTCTGCTCAGGCGGAGAGGAGCCTGGCTTCCCGGGGCGGTCCCTGGGGCTTCTGAGGGAGCGGGGCTGCATGAGCTCTCTTGGCCCTCTTCCTAGGCCAGTGTGGTTTTTATTTTCAGGTAATATATCCCCTGAAGGAGATCTACCCAGACTCAGGTAAGCTGGCCCTTCCCAGGGCATAACTCCCCGTCTCAGTTGTCCCTGACTGTAGCCTCACTGTGCCCACTGGAAGAGGCAGTGACCAGGCTGCTGGTTTCAGTTGGGTCTCCTCCTCCGCCTGCTCACTCTTGTGGGGTCTTACTTTGCCTTCCTCTTGTTTTCTGTTCTCTCAGAGGAGAGCGAGCATTGGAGGAAGGGAAGTGATTCTTTTAGCTGGCCTTTCCCTTGTCAAGTGTGGTAATCACCTGTTCCTCAGCCCACCATTCTAGGGCACCCACCTCTGCCATGCTGTGCCCCCCTTGCCAGAGGCGCTGATGTCGAGGAAGCCTTCTCTGTTTTGCAGGCTCTACTGACGATGAGAGGATTGTGAGGTTCTTGGAATTGGCAGGCTTGGTAAGTGGGGCAGGGACCTGAGGGCCTGAGCCCACATGGGAGCACTGGCCACAGGTAGATGCTGGCCCAGCAACCCATTTCGGGGCTCAGGACTGGTAGAGAGTGGAAGTCTAGATTGGCAGTGGGAGCCATTGGTTGGGTGGGTACAGGCCATAAAGGGGTATGCTCTCTAAATAATTTTTTTTTTTTCTCTCTAAAGAATTTTAAAACAGTAGTAAAACTGACCGAGTCTGTGTGCTTATTGTCCTCATGCCCTAGCAAGTTGAAACAGTGTAGTTGATAGCACCCATCTTGTATAGCACTGGGGTGTCTGTCTCAGCAGCATTTATGTGGCAGGGCCTAAGGATGGCAGGAAGCAAGCATAGGCCCTTTCATGGACGTTGTGCACTCTGGGTCTGTTACAGTCCAGCTTGGTGGCAAGAACAGAGGGTCTAGACCAGCAGGTGGATTGGAACTGGTAAGAATGGACTGGGGCACTCTGGCCAGATCCTCATGAAGACAGTGAGTTCAGGGCGCCTGCGATGGCTCCTGAATGCAAAGGCCAGATATTTGGTCCATCAGATGCCCTTGAGAACAGAGTTTGGGCCTCTGGTGTGGGCAGCAGAGTTGTGGTGCCTGTGTCTGCCCTGGCCAACCTCTGCAGACAGAACCTCTTCTTCCCCAAACCCATTCATGGCAAAAGCCAAGCTGTCTCCTCCTTCCTCCAGCATTGTCCCTTGCTCCCTTTTCTAGGTATGATGTCCTGTCCCCAGGGGAGATGCAAAGGCTTTCCTTCGCCCGGCTCTTCTACCTGCAGCCAAAGTATGCAGGTGAGATGCACCCCGCAGGTGCGCATGCCTGGTGCTGTGTGCTCACAGGTGTAGCAGCGTGTGTTCATGTTCACCTAGCTCACTGTGCATGGCTGGTCCTCTCTCTCACCGCTTGAGAGGACTGGCGGCTGGCACCTCAGGGCAGCCCCCAAGCCTTTCATACCTGCTCATAAACTTCCTGCCTTGGCACCTGAAGCCAGGGGACCAGCCTTGAGGGGGTTGTGATGCAGCTTCTCTGGCTCTGCCATCGAATGAGTGGCCACCCCCAGCTGTGCCTGTGGACTTTTCCAAAGATACAGCCTTGGGGAGCTGGGTGCCCCTGGATTAAGCAGTCTCAGGAACACTGTGCTTGCCTACAAGAAACTGAGGGACTCGGTTCCCAGATAGATGGCTTCCTTGGCCATCTTCTCTCTCAAGTGGGGCTTCTACCAGCCTGCCCCAGGCCCAGCTGTGGGTGAGTGTGGGTTAGAGGAGAGGCAGAGGAGCAAGGGCTCGGCTTCCATCCTGTCCTGCTGTGCTGCCCTCAGTGCTTGATGAAGCCACCAGCGCCCTGACAGAGGAGGTGGAGAGCGACCTCTACCGAATTGGCCAGCAGCTGGGCATGACGTTCATCAGCGTGGGACATCGGCCCAGCCTGGAGAAGGTACCTGGGTTCAGGAGGGTCGCTGAGCTGGAGGAAGAACCCAGGATGTGGAGGTTCAGGGCAGCAGAGGGAACAGGCTGCTTCCTGTTCTGGCGGCCGGATCTGTGCATGGTGCTTTCTCCTAGTTTCACTCCTGGGTTCTGAAACTCTGTGGAGGAGGAAGATGGGAACTGACTAGAATCAAAGTGGATTGACGCCAAGGATGCGGATAGCCACCAGAAGGAGCGCCACGCTCGGGGCAGGCTGGCAGCCTTCGGGGAGACCAGGAGGACTAAGAGGGCAAGAAGGAGCCCCAGGTTTGCCTCCCATGGGGCTTGCGCAGGAGCCCTTGCAGCAGTGGGCCCAGCCCAGGGCGGCCCTGCAGGGAACACTGAGGCCCTCCCAGGGCTGCTCTTGCAACCTCTGGGTTTTCTTTTTTCTTTTTTTTTCAGGGCTGAGGACTAAACTCATGCTAGGCAAGTGCTCTGCACTGAGCTAAATCCCCAAATCCCCAACCCTTTTTTTTTTTTTTTAAGAGAGAGAGAAAGAATCAATTTTATTTAGTTTTTCATGTAACTTTCTTTGCTCCAACACTTTGTTCAAACCTGTGTCCTTGGCACATGCCAGGCAAGTACTGTAACCGCTAAGCCATTATTCCAGCGCATCCTGTGGTCTCTGTATTCTGGAAGTGTTGGCTACTTCAAATCATCTTTGCTGAAGAAAAGTTTGAAAGTGTGCATGCTGTAAGAAATGAAACTTCAGGATGTGGACCTGGAATCAAAAGCCAATTAAATTTTGAAATGATGGATTTTTAACTTTAATTAACTGACTTTTTTTTTTGTACCAGGGATTGAACCCAGGAGTACTTAACCACTGAGCCACATTCCCAGTCCTTTTTGTTTTTTATTTTGAGACAGGGTCTCATTAAGGTGCCGAGGCTGGCTTTGAACTTGCGAGCCTGGTGCCTCAACCTCCTCACTGTTGAGATTATAGGAGTGTGCCACTGCGTCCAGCTAAATAACTGACTTTTTACCTTTTTTTAAAAGAAAATTAAATATCAAAAAATGTTTTGCAGTTTTTTCTCTTTCTCTCCTCTCTATTATAAAATGAGCTTTTTTATTGAGCCTCAGAGCCTGTAGGGAAGGGAGCTGCTCCTCACTGCACTGGCACCTGCTGCTCCAGGTTTTCCACTTCGCATCTCCCCTTCCATGTGTCCGAGCAGGGTGCTTAGTGCCGGAACCACTAATCTCCAGGGCCTTTCTGCCTTTAGCTGCTGGAAATTGAGCCCAGACCCTTGCACATGTGGGGCAAGCTCTCTACCCCTCAGTTAACACCTCCAGGCCCTGTTTTTATTTTCCTAACCCAGATGAAAATAAATCCTTTTCTCACCAGCTAAAACAAGGTTGGGGTTCTGGTTTTTGTTTTTCTGTACTAGGGGTTAAACCCAGGAGCACTCTACCACTGAGCTACATCCCCAGCCCTTTTTATTTTGAGTCACGATCTCACTAAGTTGCTCAGACTGGCCTCAAACTTGCAGTCCTCAGCCAGACATGGTAGCACATGTCTGTAATCCCACCTAGGGAGGTTGTAGTAGGAGGTTTCAAATTAAGGCCAGCCTCAGCATCTTAGCAAGGCCCTGTCTCAAATAATAAAAAGGGCTAGGATGGAACTCAATGGTAGAGTACCCCTGAATTCAATCTCTAGTACAAAAAAAAAAAAAATTGTGATCCTGTTGCCTCAGTTCTCAAGGAGCTGGGATTATAGGTGTGTGCCACCATGCACAGCTTTTCCTAATTTTTGTTGTTTTGGTTTTTTATTTTTATTTTCTGTGTGGGGTTGGTACTGGGATTGAACCCCAGGGTGCTTTACCACTGTCACATCCCCAGCCCTTTTTATATTTTTTTATTTTGAGACAGGGTCTTGCTAAGTTGTTTAGGGCCTCGCTGAGTTGCTGGGGCTGGCTTTGAACTTGCTGCTCCTGCCTCAGTCTCCTGAGTTGCTGGGATTTTAGGCATGTGCCACTTTGCCCAGCTCCTAATGCATTTTTTCAAGTTTATTTTGGTACCAGGGATTGAACCCAGGGGCACTTTACCACTGAGCTACATCCTCAGCCCTTTTTAATTTTTTGTATTTTGAGACAGGATCTTGCTAAATTGCTTAGGGCCTTGCTAAGTTGCTGAGGCTGGCTTCAAACTTGGGATCTTCTTTCCTTAGCCTCCTGAATCACTGAGATTATAGGCATGCACCACTGCACCTGACTTTTCCTAATATTTTAAAAATATTCTCACTGTAGCCTATGCCTACAGTCCCAGCTAATGAAGCTAAGAGTATTATACATATCCAGAAGCTCAGGAGTTCAAGGCCAACCTGGGCCATAAAAACAAAACAAAATGATTAATTCACCTTTTTTATTTGAAGGAATTTTTTTTTTTTTAAAAGAGAGAGGGACTGTGAGAGAGACAAAGAAAGAGAGAAACAACTTTATTTAGTTTTTCACACGGCCTTAGTTGCTCCAACACTTAGTTGTGTACATGGTGCTGGGGTTTGAACCCAGGTCCTCGTGCTTGCCTCTGGGCTCCAGCCCAGAATTTTTTAAAAAGAAACTTCACATTCAACATAGACAATAGCTGTCAACACAATGAAAAGCAGAGTTATTAAACTGCAGCTACCCACATGCTGTCACCTACAAAGATTGAGCCCCAGGTTTGCCATCTTTATGGGGAGGGGGTAGAGAGAAGGGAGTTCAAGAGGTGTTAGAAGGGAGTTAGATATATTAGCAGCCAACTGGGATTTTTCCACTTAATGCAATTAGGTAGAATGGGAATTGCAAGGGAAATATATAACTTAATGCCTGGGGTTGGAGTGATGGCTTGTGCAGGGACTTGGGTTCGAACCCCAGCACCATGTACACAACAAAGCGTCAGAGCAACGAAAGCCACATGAAAAAATAAAATTGATTCTCTCTCACTGTTCCTCCCTCTCATTAAAAAAATAAATAAAAAGTTTCTTAATGCCTATTGGTACCATATAAAATGATCCCAAATACAAATAGAAGTCCCACACATGGGGAATTGTACCCTGGGGTGCTCCAGCTTCACCCATGGGGCTGGTACAGCCTCAGGCCTGATCTTCTGGAGCTCCTCTCATAGGGCTGCTAAGGCATGTGTCCAGATACCACAGTGATTATGTGTCCAGTCCCTACTAGGGAATTGTAGGATTGTGACACTTCAAAGGCCCTTGGCAGCCCTTCAGCCACATTCTCAAGGTTAGAGAGGCCTTCAGGAGTCTTCATCTGCTTGATTGAATCTCTCAAACATACCCTTCTAAGTAGTAGCTTTTTTTGTTTTTTGTTTTGTTGTTGTTGTTGTTGTTTTTAAGAGAGAGGGACAGTGAGAGACAGAGGATTTTGTTTAGTTTTTCATGTGGCCCTCACCACTTTGAAAGTTGATTGTGTACGTGGTGCTGAGGTTTGAACTCGGGTACTTGCACATGCCAGGCAAGCACTGTAACCGATGAGCCACCGCTTCAGCCCCCCAAGTAGTATTTTTTTGGATGCTGGGGATTAAACCCAGAGCCTTGCATGTATTAAGCACACACTGTAACATCCCAGTCCCCAAGTGAGGCCTCTAGGTAGCACTGGTGGCTCCCTGCCTGTCTTCCGACAGCTCTACTGGGGAAAGTTCTCAGGTTAAGGGAAACCTGCCTCCCACACAGTGCCCTGACATCACACTTGTTTAGTTGTGGGGTGTGGCATGGGAGAGCCCCCTCTGGTTTAATTTCTGCGCTGTTACTCTCACCTTTTCAGTGACACATCTCATTGACTGTCCTTACTGGCTTCTTGGACTCACCCTATATCGTTCACTTGCCTCAGAGACAGAGGCCCTGAGAGGTGTGAGGAGTTGGTGGAAACCTATGAGGCACAGGCAGGCCTGTGTAGCATATAACAGGGCAAAAGTTTTGTTTTTTAATGCACCCAGCATCAGTCAGGAAGTACTGTCCAAGCTGAAGTCACATTCTGCCACCCAGGAACCCATGTAGCCTCAGGTAGGGTGCTGTCCCCTTCAGCACTTTGCTGAGGTGCCCTGGGTTGTGGGACGGGCAGTGAAGCAGTCTTTGCCAGCTCCAGTCACACCGTCTGTTTACCATATCAATTCATGTATAGTAAAGGCCCCTTGAGAGGCTGGAGCAATGGCTCTGCAGTTACAGCGCTTGCCTGGCATGTGCAAGTATGCAGGTTCTAACCCCAGCACCATGTACACAACAAAGTGTTGGAGCAACGAAGGTCACATGAAAACCTAAATAAAAATTGCATATCTCTTTTCTCTCTCGCTGTCCTTCTTTCTTTTTCTTTCTTTTTTTTTTAAGAGGGACAGTGAGAGAGAGAAAGAGAGAAATAACTTTATTTAGTTTTTTCACATGGCCTTAGTTGCTCCAACACTCAGTTGTGTACGTGGTGCTGGGGTTTGAACCCGGGTCCTTGTGCTTGCCAGGCAAGCGCCGAAACCACTGAGCCACCGCTCCAGCCCCTGTCCTTCTTTCTTAAAAAAAAAGCCCCTTGAATGAGTGCTGTATGGTTTTAAGGTGCCCCCTCCAAAACTCCTGCTAAAATTCAATTACCATTGTAAGTGCTGAGAGGTGGGACCTCTAGGAGGTGACTAGGTCCTGGAGGCTTTGCCTTCCTGCATGGATTAAGGTTATTATGGTGCAAGTGGGTTAGTAACAAAAGGGTGGGGTTCAGCCCTCTTTTCCTCTCTGTCTTGGTCTTCTCAAGCCTTGTAATATGTATTCCACCATCTTAGGACACAGCAAGAAGGCCCCCCAATCTTAGACTTCACAGTCTCCAGATCATAAGCCAAATAAACTTATGTCGTTTATCACTTACCCAGCCTGGGCTGGGTAAGTGCTGCATATATGCTGTTATAGCTGCAGGAAACAGACTGACAAACATGTCCAGACTGAATGCATGGTCTTTCCCAAAAGCTCTTTCTAGGGTCTGAAGGTGAGGCACAGTACTCTCTACTCACCCACGTCAAAGCTCCAGTGGTCCTTAATACACCCTGTCTGCCCCTTATCTGACCCACCACCAAGTGCTGTCGATGTCACCCTGCCAGTGGGTCTTCCAGCCACCCATTCTCTCCACCTTGAATCTCAGTAAAAGAAGCCCAAAAGAGAGCTGGAAGAGGAAGAAAAGCCACAAGTAGATAAGGAACAAGAGACCAAAGAAAAGTAGCGTCAGGAGGCAGCCTAAGCCCGCCATTAGAAGAATGCTAGTGACAGTGGTAGAGCCTTTCTGTGGACCAAGTGCAGCTACTAAAAATGAGGGCATTTCCGTTATTTCTTCATCAACTATCAGCAGAACACCAGCCATGTATGAAGTGCCCTTCAAAATCCCAGGACTGCAGTGAGGAGGAGATGGGCCTGGCCTCCTCTTCGGGAGCTTCCTGCTGCGTGGCACATGGCAGATCTGAGAACCATGAAACAGCAGGACGCTTCCAGTGCATTTCAAGTGCAACGTTTACAAAATTGTGCACCTACTGTGCTACTGTAGAAGGTCTCAGCTGCCTTCAGAATTCATCCATTCTGGCGTTCCCCAAAATGCCAGTTCTCTGACACCTAGTGGTGTATGTGGTGCCAGACAGGCACTCTAATTGCTGAGCCACCACTCCAGCCTGGAATTATGTCTTTTTTTTTTTTTTTAAGGGTATTCAATAGTGAATTCCTCCAACACTTTTTTTTTTTTTCAAAGAGGGGAGAGAGAAGTAATCTTTATTTAGTTTTTCACATGACTTTCATTCCTGGGACACTTGGTTGTGTACATGGTGCTGGGGCCTGAACCCGCGTACTCACGCATGCCATACAAGCGCCGCAACCGCTGAGCCACCGCTCCAGCCCCACCGGAATTATATATCTTAAGGCAAACAGAACATTTAAAAATTCCTGTTGACTTATTTTTCTGCCCACAACTTTCACTCCTTGCATAGCTGCCCGTCCTTCCCACTCCCTGTCCTATGTCCTTTTCATCCACTTTAACCCCTGGCGTACTCTCCCTTCCTCCCCTAGGGGTCCGGTGTTGGAAGAGACAACTTAGATTCCAGGATAAACTATGTCTGGAAAGTGATGTTAGCTTGTGGTCAAGAATCCATGCATGCAGCGTCCGCAGACGCAGACGTTAACAGCTGCTGTTCCTCCCACACATCCAGCACTGTCCACGCCTTTTCTCCCCTTAGCCTTCCTTCAGAGGCTGCAGGGCTTGGGCCACAGCTGACAGACAAGGGATCTTTGAGTCCTTGTAAAACAAAATACCCCTGGACTAAGCCTGAGAGTTCTACTGAGGAAAGTAAGCTTGTGACCTGGGTCAGGGACCTGGCCAGTGGGGAAGGAAGTGATGTGGGAGGGGCTGTGTGCAGAGGAAGAAGGGAGGGAGATGCTCTTCCAGGGAGGGATGAGGGACCCTAGGGAGTCTCCCGTTAGCCGCCTCAGCATTGAAGGTGGCCCCCACTGGCAGGTAACACCAAGCCTCTGTTCCTGCCTCCGGCCACAGGCAGTTGGCGCTGTATCTGCACCTCAGAGGACAGAGCTGGGCTTTGTCCCAGGAGTCTGGAGGGGGACGAAGCCAATTGCCCTCTTTAAGACTACCTTTCTAGGAGCTGGAGCAGTGGCTCAGCAGTTGGAGTGCTTGCCTGGCATGCACGAGGACCCAGGTTCAAACCCCAGCAACACATACACACCACCAAGTGTTGGAGAAACAAAAGGCCAGATGAAAAAACAAATAAAATTGATTCTCTGTCTCTCACTCTCTCTCTATTTAAAACAAACAAAAAAGGGGTTGGAGAAACAAAGGCCAGATGAAAAAACAAATAAAATTGATTCTCTGTCTCTCACTCTATTTAAAACAAACAAAAAAGGGGCTGGAGCACTGGCTCAGCGGTTACAGCACTTGCCTGGCATTCAGGAGGACCAAGGTTCAAACCCCAGCACCGCACACACAAGGAAGTGTCAGAGCAATGAAGGCCACATGAAAAACTAAATAAAAATTGATTCTCTCCCTCTCTCTCTCTCTCTCTCTCTCTGTCCCTCTCTCTTTAAAAAATAAACATAAATAAATAAAATAAAACAAACAAAAGATTACCTTTCTAGAAGCATCTGTCAGGGCCATGAGCTGAGTGATGCATATCGATGTTGGGATAATGTGTGGGCCTGAGCTAAACCCCGGAGAAGAGGGAGCCCAGGATCCTTGCGGGAGACTCCTTAGAGGTTGGAAGGGACTTGGACGGCCTTGGCCCTGGAACCTTGAGGCTCCCAGCCAGGTGGGTCGCTGATTTGCCATCTGTAAGCAGGTAAGGGTTTCGAGGGTTGGAAGCCTCTAGGAATATTTCCCTGGGAAAGTCCAAGTTCAAGGCAGGGCAAAGACCGTTACCCAGCATTGGGGTCAGTCCTTGTCGCCAGGTCAAAAACTGGCAGCCCGCCGTGGGATGAAGGGAGAGAAAGTTAAGCCCAAGTGTGGATTTTAATATAACATTCAAATGATTTCACTGGTGAATACTACCAAACAGTCAAAGAATATTTAATCCCCATCCTTCTAAAAATCTTCCTTTTTTTCTTCTCAGTACTGGGCAATGAACCCAGCAGTGCTTTACCACTGAGCCACCTTCCCAGCTCGTTTTATTTTTTATAAAACAGGGTCTTGCTAAATTGCTTAGAACCTCACTACATTGCTGAAGTTGGTCTCAAATTTGCAATCCTGCCTCAGCCTCCTAAGTCACTGGAATTACAGGTATGTGCCACAGTGCCCTGGAATTCTCAAAATCCTTTTTAAAAATAGGTGAGAACACTTCCTAACACAATCCATGAGGTGAGCATTATTAACCTGATACAAAAGCTACAAAGGCACTTACTACAAGAAAACTATAAACCAATGTCCCTTATGAATATACATATGGAGATCTTTAACAAATGCAGCAGTATATTAAAAGGATTGTGTGGGTTTGGGTTGTAGCTCAGTGGCAGAGTGCTTTCCTAGTGTGAAGTGTTGGGTTTGATCCTTAGCACTGCATAAAAATAAAAAATAAAATAAAGGTATTGTGTTCATTTACAACTGAAAAACAAATTTTTTTGAAAAAGGGTTATATGTTATGACCAAGTGGGACTCATTCCAGGAATGCAAGAGTAGTTTAACATGAAAACCAGTCAGTGCAATATGTTAGTAGAGTGAAGAGGGAGGGAAGCACATGATCATCTCAACCAATGAAGAAAAGTATTTGACAAATCCAGCACCCTTTTATGATAAAATCACTCAATAAGTTTAGAAAGGAAGTTCTTCAAAATGAAAAAGTAACATATAAGAAAAACCCATAGCTAACACACTCAAAGGTGAAACCCTAAAACTTTCCTACTGAGATCAGGTGGGATCCCTGTTTTGACTTTTTTCTTTTCTTTTATTCAACGTTGTAGTGGAATTTCTGGCCAAAACAATTAGGTAAGAAAAAGAAAGCATCCAAATTGAAAAAAAAAAAAAAAACTGGAAGACAATGAAGAACAAGCCAAACTATATTCACAGATGACATGACTTAACATGTAGATGGTCCGAAAGAATCCATAAAAACAAAAGAACTGTCAAATCTAAAAAGTGAGCAAAGTTTCAGGATACAAGAATATGCAAAAGTCAGTTAAATTTCTATACAGTGGCAAACAATCCTCTGAAAAGAAAATTAAGAAAATAATTCTACTTACAACAGCATCAGAAAAAATAAAACGCACCATTGAGGTACAAGTCTTGTGCTCTGAAAATGCAAAATATTGCTGAAAGAAATTAAAGAAGATCCAAATAACTACATATTAGTACAACCACTTTGGGAAACAGCATTCAGATTTCTTTAAAAACAACAACAACTAGGAATGGACATGTGACCCAGCTATCCCACTCCTCGGTATTTATCCAAAAGATTTAAAATCAGCATACTACAGTGAAGCAGCCACATCAATGTTTATGGCAGCACATTTGACAATAGCCATGCTATGAAGCAACCTAGATGCCCTTTAATAGATGAGTGGATAAAACAAATGTAGTATATATATATGCACAATGGAGTATTACTCAGCCACAAAGAAGAATGATATTACAGCATTTGCTGGTAAATGGATGGAACTAAAGACTATCAAGCTAAGTGAAATAAGTCAGTCCCAAAAAGTCAAAGGTTAAATGTTTTCTCTGATATATGGAAGTTAATCCAAAATACCAGTGATGGGGAGAGAAAGGAAAAAAGGGGTGAGGTAATTTCATTAAAATAGAGGAAAATCAGTGGAGTAGATGAAAGGGATTAAAGGGGAGGACGGAGGAACAGGAAAAGGAACAGTGGAATCAATCTGACCAAACTTTCATATGTACATATATGAATACAGCATGGTGAATCCCAACAACAAATATGTACATAAGATGCAAATATTTTATTTTATTTATTTATTCATTGGTACTGGAGATTAAAGCTAAGAATGCTTCACCGCTAAATTATTATTATTTATATAATATATGTTATGTGTAATATAATAATATAAATATATAAAAACTATAATTTTTATATATATAAAAACTATAATTTTAATATATATATAAAACTATAATAGTTCTTTTTTTTAAAGAGAGAAGGACAGTGAGAGAGAGAGAGGCACAGACAGAGAGAATCCATTTTTATTGAGTTTTTCACATGGCTTTCGTTGCTCTGACAGTTGTGTACGTGGGTGCTGTGGTTTGAACCCGTGTACTTGCACATGCCAGGCAAGCACCATAACCGCTGAGCCACTGCTCCAGCCCCACTATAATAGTTTTTATATATAAAAACTATAATAGTTTTATATATAGAAACTATAATAGTTTTATATATAAAAACTATATATAATATATAATAATAATAATTTCAAAACTAGTGGAATAAAGTTTGAGAAAAGAATAGGATATTTATATAATCACAAAGTATCTTCTCATAAAATACTTGTTAATAAGTGCATGATGCTCTTTAACTTTCTTCTTTTGGGGGGAGGTTACTGAGAATTGAACCCAGCCATTTTTATATTTTATTTCAAGACAGGGTCTTACTAAATTGCCTTGGTCCTCGATAAATTGATGAGGCTGGCTTTGAACTTTCAATCCTCCTGCCTCAGCCTCCTGAGTTGCTGGAATCGCAGGTGTGTGCCACCACACCTGGTTTATGTTCAAAACCTAAGACTACATTCTGAAAATGGCCCATGAGACTATTTCTCACATTCCCATGAAAGGGTTGACATGAACCAAGGGAAATCCAAGCAGATAACCTGACCCACGATTGGAGGAAATATCCCAGTGAGAAACTGGGTAGGTCAGTGACCACTAGCAGTGGGCAAGGACGCCAAAAAGACAAAAGGGCCAAGGGACAAAGGCGTGAAAGATAATTGTGTTCTTTAGATTTTGTAGTCTTTTACATTTTACAAAGAGCCTTGGAAATGGTGGACTAGACAGAAGTGAAAATTGTATTTAAGAACAGGTAGAGATCGATGAAATGTAACAAAACTAGTTCATCCCATGACTGAACTAAGGAACAAAGGGAATCCCAGATTTAAAAGCCAGGTTGGTGACATCCGTGTGTGTGCGGTCAGGAAGTTGTTGATCAGGACTTGCATTTTAAATACCCGTTTCTAGATGAACCCCTCAGTCCATGTGTTCTTACTGAAAGAGAGCAAAGCTTTCCATATGAAATTTCAAAACACACAAGCAAACAAGGACCGCGAGAGTCAACAGAGGCAAGGAACAAAAGGCAGAGCTCAGCCAGGTGGGCGGTGGCAGCCTCTAATCACAGCTACCAGGAGGCTGAGGCAGGAGGGTCCCAAACCCAACTCCAGCCTGGACAACTCAGCAACCCTATCTCAAAATAAAATTTTAAAAAGGGCTGGAAGGGGGCTGGAGTGGGAGCTCAGCAGTTGGAGCGCTTGCCTGGCATGTGCAAGGACACAGGTTCAAATCCCAGCACCGCATACACAACTAAATATCAGAGAAACAAAGGCCAGATGAAAAAATAAAGTTGATTCTCTCTCTCTCCCTTAAAAAAATACATTAATATATATTTATTTATACATATTTTATATAATAAAATAAAATATCAGGGCAGGAAGTGTGCTCAGTGGTACAGCACTTGCTTAGCATGTTTGAGGCCCTAGTTTCAATCCAAGCACCACCAGAAAAAAGTGTGATCTACAAGGAGAATCAGCAATACCATAAAGTGGAAGTTTTTTGTTTGTTTAAAAAAACACATCTCTGTAAATAAAACAGAAAAGATAGCAATATAAAATATACAATATTCACAATATAGCTCAACTGATAGGTATATTATGTAAAGCATTGCATCCCAAATTAGAGAAAATATGTTAAATTATAAATGGAATATTTACAAAAACTAACCACTTTTCTGTCCACACCAATTTTTTTTTTAAATCAGAGAGAAAGACAGAATTTATTTAGTTTTTCATGTGGCTTTCACTGCTCGAACACTACATTGTGTACACGGTGCTGGGGTTCGAACCCTCATCCTCATGCATGCCAGGCAGGTGCAGAGCCACTGCTCCAGCTCCTGGGTCTTGTTTTTATGACACTAAGGTGTGTATGCAGTGCTTGGGTTCAAACATGGGTCCTCATGCATGGCACGCTGGGCATGCGCTGTAACCGCTGAATCACCAGACCAGCAGCGATTTAATGTCTCCTTTTCACATTCAAGTTAGCACCCATGCAGTGAAAGCAGCATAAAAGAACGGTACAACTGCTGAGTCCCAGGCCCCCCACACCAAACCTTAATACATGCCAAAAGATCAAGAGTATGACAAGGATGATATCTGGTTATAACATAATAAAATTAGGAATAATTTTAATTTAGGAATATATAGGATTAATAAAATTAGGAATAATGGTTTTCCTCATAAAAATCCCTTATGTGGAGCTGGACATGGCTCTTGCCTGTAATCCCAGCAACTCCAGAGGCTGCAGCAGGAGGATTGCAAATTCAAGGCTAGGCTCAGTCACTTAGTGAGGACCCAAGCTACTTGGTGAAACCCTGTCTCAAAATAAAAACGAAGGGACTGGAAAGGGGGGTGGGGGCTGAGTGGTTTCAGCGCTTGCCTGCCTTGCGCGAGTACACGGGTTTGAACCCCAGCACCACACATACACGACAAAGTGTAGGAGCAACGAAAGCCACATGAAAAACTAAGTAAAATTGATTCTCTCCTTCCCTCTTTCTCTCTCACTGTCCACCTCTCTTTAAAAAAATAAAATAAAATAAAAGTTAGGCAAAACATCCTTGGGTTCAATCTGTAGTACCAAAACCAACAACAACAATAAAAAAAAAATGTGCTTGGAAATCTTAAAGCATGACGTTTAGAAGGCTTTTTTTTTTTTTAATGGAATTTAGAGGCTGGAGCAGTGGCTCAGTGGTTACAGTGCTAGCCTGGCATGCATGAGGACCCGGGCTTGTACCCTAGTACCACACACACAGCTAAGTGTCAGAAAAACAAAAACCAGATGAAAAAATAAATAGGATTGATTCTCTCTCTCTCTCTCTTTTTTTTTTTAAAGATAGAGGGACAGTGAGAGAGACAGAGAAAGAGAGGAACAACTTTATTTAGTTTTTCAGATGGCCTTAGTTGCTCTAACACTTAGTTGTGTACGTGGTGCTGGGATTTGAACCCGGGTCCTCGTGCTTGCCAGGCAAGCACTGAAACCGCTGAGCCACCGCTCCAGCCCCAATTCTCTATCTTAAAAAAAAAAATGGAATTTAGTAAATATGTGAAACTGGAAATAAATGAAAACTCTACACACTTAGAAGTCTTTGGAGTTGCAGCTACAATAACTTTATTTATATGTACCAGGAATTAAACGCAGAGGTGTTTTACCATTGAATTACATCCCCACCCCTTTTTATTTTTATTTTTTTATTTTGAGACAGGGTCTCACTAAGTTGCTTAGGACCTTGTTTAATTACTGAGGATGGCTTTGAACTTGTGATCCTCCTGCCTCAGCCTCAGAAGCTGCTGGGATTACAGGAGTGTACCACCACGCCGTGCTACAATAAGCTTTAAAACATAATTTTAAGGGCTGAAGCAGTGGCTCAGCGGTTTCGGTGCTTGCCTGGCAAGGACGAGGACCCGGGTTCAAACCCCAGCACCACGTACACAACTGAGTGTTGGAGCAACGAAGGCCATGTGAAAAACTAAATAAAGTTGATTCTCTCTTTCTC
>PVKS010017893.1:0-33741 GCA_004027875.1 Aplodontia rufa
CCTATGTTGAACCAGCCCTGTTATCCTGGAATGAAGCCCATTTGAAAATGATGTGTTATCTTTTCAATGAACTTTTGAATCCAATTAGCTAGAATTTTATTAAGAATTTTTGCATCTATGTTTATCAGGGAAATTGGTCTGTAGTTTTCTTTTCTTGATGTCTCTTTGTTGGATTTTTGTATCAGTGTAATATTTGGTTCATAAAAAGTGGGAGAGCTCCCACCCTGTCAATTTCATGGAAGAGCTTATAGAGGATCAGTGTTAACTCTTCTGTGAAAAATTGGTAGAATTCTGCTGTATATCCATCCAGTCCTGGGCTTTTCTTTTTTGGAAGAGCTTTGATTGCTGCTTCGATTTCGGTACCTGAGATAGGTTGTTTTAGATTTTCAATGCCATTCAGTGTTCATGTGGGGATATCATATGTGGCCAAGTATCTGTCCACATCCTCCAGATTGTCAAACTTGGCAGAATATAAATTTTCAAAGTAAGTTCTGATAATCTTCTGAATTTTGGCTGAGTCAGTGGAGATATCACTGTTTTTGTCTTTGATTTTGTTGATTTGCTTCACTTTGTTCTTCCTTTTGGTGAGGTTGGCAAGAGGTCTG
This sequence comes from Aplodontia rufa, assembly GCA_004027875.1. Classification (NCBI taxonomy): domain Eukaryota; kingdom Metazoa; phylum Chordata; class Mammalia; order Rodentia; family Aplodontiidae; genus Aplodontia; species Aplodontia rufa. The sequence goes on from PVKS010017893.1 coordinate 606, forward strand.
TTGATCTTTTTTATTTTTTCAAGAACCAACTCTTTGTTTTGTTGATAATTTGTATTTTTTTTTGTTCTTAATTTCATTGATTTCAGCTATGATTTCAGTTATTTCCTGTCTCCTATCAACTTTGGGATGGGATTGTTCCTCTTTTTGTAGGTGTTTGAGTTGTAGCATAAGGCTGTTTATTTGGGCTCTTTCTAGATTTTTGATGTATGCATTCAGTGCTATAAATTCACCTGTTAAGAATGCCCTCATACTATCCCAGAGATTTCAATATGTTGTTTCTTGATTCTCATGCATTACCAAGAATTTCTTGATTTCTGCTCTCATTGCCTCTTTATCCATCCTTTAAGATTGGAATTATTCAGTTTCCAAGCATTTGAGTAATTTTTGTTGTTTCTCTTGTTCTTGATTGCTAAGATCATAGTTTTGTGGTCTGACAGGATACATGGGACTATATCAACTTTTTTTGTATTTGTTAAGATTACTTGGTGAACTAGGATGTGGTCTATTTTAGAAAAGGATCCATGAGCTGCTGAGAAGAAGCTGACTTAGGATGGAATATTCTATACATATCTGTTAAGCTTGATTGATTAATAGAGTTGTTCAGATTGGAGATGTCTTTATTGATATTTTGATGGTCTGTCTAGTGTTGATAATGGTGTATTGAAGTCCCCCAGTATTATTGTGTTGAGATCAATGAGGGGTTTAATGTCCTTGAGTATTTTATCCATATATTTGGGGGAGGTTGTAATTGGGGTCATAAATGTTAATTATTGTTATATCTTCTTGATGAACTGTCCCTTATAGTAGGATGAAGTGTCCCTCTTTGTCCTTTCTGACTAGTTTTAGATGGAAATTAATTTTATCAGATATTAGGATCACCACACCAGCTTGTGTTTTTTGGGCCGCAGGTCTGGTAGACATTTTGCCAACCTTTCACTTTAAGTCTGCGTCTATTTTTGAGTGTTAAGTGTGTCTCCCATAGACAACATGTTGGATTTTATTTTTTGATCCAGGGAGCCAATCTGTGTAGTTTCTTTGGGGCATTGAAACAATTTACATTCAGAATTAGAATAAGGGAAACTGAGTCTCAAACTTTGTGACTATTGCAGAATGTTGAGCCATCTTGGGAATCATTTGTTGTGTAATGTGGTTATTGACTCGCCCTTGTTTAAGGGTTTAGGGTATTATTAGCATTTTCTTCCGAATGAAGAATATCCTTGAGAATATTCTGTAGTGCAGGATTTGTGTTCATGTATCTTGCTAACTTGAGTTTATCATTGAAGTATTTAATTTCCCTTTCACATTTAGAGCTGAGTTTTGCAGGGTATATTATTTTTTGCTGAAAATTATTATCTTTCAAGCCTTGAAAAATATTATTCCAAGTTCTTCTGGCCTTCTTGTCTGATCTGAAAAATCCATAGTGATTCTAGTTGGTATGCCTCTAAACGTGCTTTGGGGCTTTTCTCTAGCTGCTTTTAGAGTTCTCTCTTTAATTTATCATTTAATTATTCATTTTGTATATGATATTTCTTGTTGAATTTCTCATTTGATTTGGCTGGTTTGGTGTCCTATAACTGTCTTGAATGTGGTATTCTGGGTCAATTCTAATGTAAGGGAAGATCTCCTTTATAATTTCAGTTAGAAGGTTCTTAATGCCCCTTGCTTGCTGTTTGGAGTTTTCCTCCAGTCCAATCAAATCAGGTATTTCTCCTCATCTCATCAAATATTATCTGGAAATTCTGGTCATGTGTTGTGAGTTTCTTCTCTTGTCTATCCTCCTTGAACTCAACATTGCTTAGCCTCTCTTCATTATCTGATGTATGTTCTTAAAGACCTGAGGTTCTATTTTCAGTAGAGTTTACTCTGATGTTAGTATCTTCCAGTGAAGATTTGATTACGGTGGTCAGTGTTTTCAATTTTGATAGTTCTGCTACATCTCTTTTCAGGACATCTAATTCTTTATAAAGCTGATCTTTCATCTCATGGAATTGCTCCCTTATTTCCTTATAAAAGTTGTCTCTCATCACTTGAAATTGTTCTCTGATCTCTTTCCTTAATTCTTCTTTCAACTCTTTGATTGAGTTACTAATCATAATGTTGATACAATTTCTTTGGTTTTCATCTAGAGCCCTGACCATGAAGTCCTTGGATGAGGAGCTGTGAGGTTGAGGAGGGGAGTCATTTCCCCTTTTCCTCATTTTCAGATACAGGGAATGTCTTGAAGACCAATCATGAGTAAGAGTAATTCGAGCCTCTTAATGCTTTGCTTCATTGGGATGGGAGATATTTGGGAAGCTCAGATCAATAGCTGCCAGCGTCGCTCCCCACAGTGTTCCGGAGCGGGGTGGGGGGTGGGTGGAATGACCCGGACCTGGGCTGTTCCCCGGGAGCCGACAGGACAAGGCTGGGAACCGGTGTAAGGTGTCGCTCCTCGCAGCATTCCAGAGCGGGGAGCGGGCGGAACAACCTGGACCTGGGCCATTTCCGAGGGGCCTAGTCAGGAAGGGTCGGGGAGCCGGGAACGAGGGGGCAAACGCCAGCGGCTGGAACGCGGGACCTGTATCTTCTACCACTGCTGATCTCTCCGGTATTATGCTTCTTCTCTGCTTTCCTCCTTCAAGACAGGGCTGCTTTCCTCCTGGCTGCCTTCTTCTCTGGTTCTATGCTTTCTTCCTTCAGGACAGGACTGCGTGCATCATCTACCTGACTAGTCACTACTCTATTTATCCATTACAACAACCAATAGGGGTACAGTGCAAACACATTTATCCAATTGTAACAAATGAGTGGCTAAATAGCTTAGTCATGCAGTCAGGCAATTTGCTAATTACAAGCCAGCTGGACCCCTTAGAGTTGTTTACCACCAATTCTTTTACAAGCCAGCTGGGCCTCATGTTGGGGGATCCCAACATGCCAGTCCAATCAGTGAGGAATTGAGAGCCTATAGGTGCATATATTAGACTGTTTCAAAACAGTTATAATGATGATTAGCACCTATTTGAGAAGTTTTCTTCCATGAGAGCTCTCATTATATATTAGGATATCAAGCAATTACCTGTTTTGAATGATGCCCTTTTCTTCAGTTAGCAGGGCCTCTGTAAGTGGGGAGAACAAATGACTAGAAAGCCAAGGAAGTGAGGTGGGATGGTAATTTAGAACTCCTGACTTAGAATAAAGAGTTTCAAGTGTTTTGGGTGGTGTAGGTTATTTAATTAGGAATAAGGAAAAGATAGAATTGGGATGCGAGTGGGGTAAAGATTTTGGGTAAGCATGAGAGAGAACAGAATATAGTTTAGAAATTGCCAGAGTACAGGGGAAGAAGAGGTTAGTATGGAGTGTGGTTCCCTTTGACCCAAGGAGACTGAGAGCTAGTTTGCTATCATGAAGAGGTTTCTTGGTCAGATTCCAATGCTGTGGAGACAGCAGTTGAGTTCAAGAAGACACTGTGACACTAGAAACCAACCACCAATACACACAAGACAAACAAACAAAAAAAAAATACATCCAAGAACAAAAAATTCAGTAATAGCAATAAAGCTAAAAAGATTTAAAAAATAAAAAAATAAACAGTTAAAAGTTAAAAAAGTTATAAATAGTACATGGCAGCAGGATCCACAATAAAAGTAATAATAATGAAAAAAGGATTTGGGAAAGTTCTGAGTTTTTGCCCCCTAAGTCAGTGTTTACCATGGGGGAATGCATTCATATCTGCCATCTAGCTGGAGACTTCCCAATTGAGCTTGTTGAGGGGGATGCAGCTTGGTAATCTCTGGTGGCCTTGCATTTTCCTAGAGGATCTCCTCAAAATTTTCTTCTGCAGAGGGGTAGAAGAACCTGCCCTCTCCTGCTTCTTATGAGAATAGAGTTTAGCATCACCTGAGATGCACTGCTGGGCAGATTAATTTTTGCCTGACCAAACTCCTGATCTTCCTAAGGTGGGGACCCAGGAGCTGTAGGGAGTCTAGTAGATCCTGGTGTAGATGTATGGGTCTCTGACTGTTCCTAGGAGAGCGGTCAGCCTGAAGTTAGCTTCTCCAGATTCACTATCGCCATGCTCTTGGTTGTCTTGTGATCTTCAGAGGACCCAATAACTGCTCTGTGGTGGTGTCACAGTCCCAGCAAGGGAAGCAGGCTCCAGCCTAACTGGGTCAGTGTTCAAGTGGTTCTCAATTGCAACCACTGGGGGGCACGGAAGCCCAGTCCCACCTGAAGAGCTCAGGACCTATGGAGTCTTGGCTATGCACAGAACCTGGAGGCTGAAAAAGAACCCAAGCTGCCCCTTTTATTCAAAGGTTCCTGAGGCTGATGCTAGTCCCTGCCTTGTTCGAGAGTTACAGGCAGCTTTTGGAGAAACTGAATCAGCTGTTACAAACTGTGAGGTTACAAACCTGTTAAGGTGTTTCCAGCTGTGTGTCCAGGTTAGATTACATAAGCCCTGCTTCCCCCGGGCGGGGATAACTCCCCACCCCCTGGATGTGAAGTTGGCAGCGATCAAGCAGGCATGACAAACTCATTGTTTAGATTCATTATTGCAAAGCTCTTTTCTTTTGGTATTAAAGAATTGGGAGGGTAATGATCCCACACACCGTGGGCCTGATCCTACCATTGGATACCACATCCAAATCCTTCAGTGTGAAGTTTTACTCAGGAGCATCTTGGGATTGCTGCTGGTGGAGTGGGTGCCATGTTCCTGCCAGGCCAAGGCAGGAGGATTTTAAGTTCAAAGTCAGCCTGGGCAACTTACAAAGACCTTATCTCAAAACAAAAATAAAAATAAAATGGGCTGGAGATGTAGCTCAGTGGTAGAGCATGCTAGGTTCAATCTCCAGTACATAACAAATAAACAAAGCCATAAAAATGGCCAATAAATATAAGAGATGTTCAATATCACTGATCATCAGGGAAATACAAATTGAAATCACAATGAGATATTGCCTCATCCCAGTTAGAATGGACATTTTCAAAAAGAACAGATAACAACTACTGGCAAGGATGTGGAGACACAGGAACACTTACACACTGTGAGAATGTAAAGTAGTAGAGTCATATGGAAAATGGCATGGAGGTTCCTCAAAAAGCAAAATAAATAGAACTACCATATGACCCAGTAATACCTCTACTGGACATATAACCAAAGGAAATAAAACCAGTATGCTAAAGAGACATCTGCATTACCGTGTCTATTGGAGCACTATTCACAATAGCTGAGAAATGGAATCAAAGTAGGTATATAACAATCAATTAATAGATAAAGCATATACTAGGCAAACACACACAGAGAAAGTTAAATACTATTTAGCCATAAAAGGACAAAATTTAGTCAGACAACAAATGTTAAATTAAATAAGCAAGGTACCCAAAGAGAAATACCACATGATCTCACGCATATGTAGAATCTATAAACATTGATCTCATAGAGGTTGAGAGTACACTAGTGGTTATCAGAGACTGGGGAAAGCAGTTGGGAGGGAGGAATTAGAAAAAGTGGGTAAATATGTACTAAGTTACAGTTAAATAGGAGTAAGTATATTTCTCCCTACAATATGGGAGAAAATGTTTGCCTGCTACACCTTGGACAGAAGGCTAATATCCAGATCATACAAAGAACTCAAAAAACTAAAACCAACACCACAAATAATCCAATCAATAAATGGACTACAGAACTAAAGAGAAATTTCTCAATGGAGGAAGTCCAAAAAACTTATAAACATATGAGAAAATTGTCTACATCACTAGCAATAAGAGAAATGAAAATCAAAACTTCACTGAGATTCTACCTCACTCCTCTTAGAGTGGCAAAACTGAAGAATATTAAAAATGACAGATGCTGGAGGGGCTATGGGAAAAGAGGAATACTGTCATATTGCTGGTGGGACTCCAAACGGATTCAGCCATTCTGGAAGGCAATGTGTAGCCTCCTCAAAAAATTAGGGCTGGAACCACCTTACCACCCAGCTTTCCCACTCCTTGGTATTTTCCCAAAAATGCTAGAATTGGCATGTTATAAAGATACAGCTTCATCAATGTTTATAGCAGCTTGATTCACTAAAGCTAGACTATAGAACCGAGCCAGATGCCCCTCACTGGACAAGTGGATTAAAAACTGTGGCACATATACACAATGGAATACTACTTGGCTATTAGAAAAAACAATATCATGGCATTTGCAGCCAAATGGAAGGAGATGGAAAAAATTATGCTGCATGAAGTATACCAAACACAGAGACTCAAGGGGTGAATGTTTTCTCTCTTTTGTGGAAGCTAGAGTACAACCAGAAACAGTATGTTAGATGGCTAAGGTAATAATAACTTCAAAATGTATGAATTTTTACACAAATTGGGGAACCTTGCCTAGGACACCTGGAGACATAGGGAGGGGAGTAGATAGGGGGGAAGGATTAGGAAGGCTATCTAGGAGACTGGAGAGAGGGAGTATGGGGGAATCAACTCAGAAGGAGATCTCCGACCTCCAGGAGAAGTCTATTTAACACAGGGGTTCTTTTGGGGGAAACATAGAACCATGGGGAAACCGAAGGGAGAAACCATGACATGGCATCAGCCTTGGCTAACTATGTAAATATACATTTGTTCTTGATTGTTTGATAATGATTTCCCCCTCAATTTTAAGTCCATATTCAACTAATAATAATAATAAAAAAGACTAATGGAGATAGGTCAAAAGATTTCAGGCATTCAGGTCAGGGGTTCCCACTGACCAATTGGGAGACAGTTGAGCATCCAAAAATAAATGAGTGTCTTTAATATTCATTAAGAAAATAAGAGGATCTGGAGCCGTGGTTCAGTGGGTTCCAGCACTTGCCTGACATGTGCAAGGACCAAGGTTCAAGCCTCAGCACCACATACACAACTTAAATGTAAGATTATCTTAAATGAATAAAAAATGAATTAAAAAAAGAAATTATACAAATGTGAACCTGAATTGAGACACCATTTGGGACCCCATGAATGTGTGTGATTTTAATTGTCAAGTAAAAATTAAAATTAAAAACTTCTTCTAGAAATACTATAATCATTATCAGTATGCCATCAAACTTATATAAACATAAAATTTTTGCTAATTAGTATATATAAAATATAAAATTTTATTGGAAATCAATTCAATATGAAATGACTTCCCCTTCCCAATTTTTTTGTGTTTCTTTAAATTATTATTATTTATTGCTGGAATGGTACAGAGTTTTGTGTTAAATTTATCACTGTTTTTTTATTTCACAGATGGAGGTGCTAAGAACTATTATTTATATAAATAATACTAAAACTAGAAGGAATTATGATAGTTTTCTAAACTTAGATCTATTACTAGGCAATGTCGTTAGGTTTGCCTTCTAAAAATATGAATTAGAAATTGTGTGACTTGTGAAATGATTTGCTATTCAGTCATGTGAAAGCATTTAGGTTTTTACATTTCTGGGAAATGCATCAAGAAGTCTTTATCAAGTCTTAGCACATGATCATTAATTATATTTATTATTATTTCACTTTGAGATACCTCGATAAGCTCTATATATTCAGAGGACAAAGAAAATTAAAATTTTTTTATTATTATGATTTTGCCAATACAATGTTTCTTTCTCTTTCTTCCTTCTTTCTTTCTTTCTTTCTTTCTTTCTTTCTTTCTTTCTTTCTTTCTTTCCTCTCTCTCTCTTTCTCCTTCCTTTCTTTCCTTCCTTCCTTCCTTCCTTCCTTCCTTCCTTCTTTCTTTCTTTCTTTCTTTCTTTCTTTCTTTCTTTCTTTCTTTCTTTCTTTGTAATCAGGGATTGAATCCAGGCATGCTTAACAGCTGAGTCTATTCCCAGCCCATTTTAGTTTTTATTTTAAGACAGGGGTCTCACTAAGTTGCTGAGGCTGGCTTTGAACTTGCAAGCCTCCTTCCTCAGTCTCCTGAGCTGCTGGGGTTACAGGCATGTGCCACCAAACTCAGCTGCTGATACAATATATCTTTTAAAAATATTTTTGTTGGGGCTGGAGCGGTGGGTTGATGGTTACAGCGCTTGCCTGGCATGCGCAAGTACACGGGCTCAAACCCCAGCACCCACTTACACAAGTAAGTGTTGGAGCAATGAAAGCCATGTGAAAAACTCAATAAAATTTGATTCTGTCTGTCTCTGTATCTCTCTGTCTCACTGTTAAAATTTTTTTTGTCTTATCACACAATTTAAACATATTTTTATCTAACTCTTACAAGATAAAAATTTTCTTCATTCAGAGAGTAGAGGAAAACTGGTTGGTCATCTTGGTTCATCCCATTAGCCCCAGTTAGAGTATCAGAAAAAGTCTGACCTTATTTTTCAAATTAAAATATATATGTTGGCGCTGGAGTGGTGGCTCAGCAGTTTCGGCGCTTGCCTGGTAAGCATGAGGACCTGGGTTCAAACCCCAGCACCATGTAAACAACTGAGTGTTGGAGCAACTAAGGCCATGTGAAAAACTAAATAAAGTTGTTTCTCTCTTTCTCTGTCTCTCTCACTGTCCCTCTCTCTTTAAAAAAAAAAAAAAAATATATATATATATATATATATGTTACGTATTTCAAAGTCTAGTATAAGGACAACTTGAGAAAGGTTCCAGAACACATTTGATGAGACAGGTTACTAAAAGGAGCCAAGATTTAAATGATATAAATTCAACATAATTAATTCATTAATATAATGATTTATGAGGATAATAAATCAAAATGCTATTTCTCATTACCTAACTTGTAATGATGCAGTATAATTTGTAGCTTAAAATAATACTTACATATGAGAAAGAGAGTAACATAAAAAGAATGCTCAGATGCTGGTGTTCAGATTTGTTATTAACTAAGTCATATAAGAATTATGTCCATTACTATTTTTAGATAACATGATCAATTTGGGGGGGAGGGAGGTGGTACCAGGGATTCAACACAGAGGCACTTAACCACTGAGCCACATCCCTAGTTGATTTTTAAAACTTATTTTTTTTTATTTTGTGACAGGGTCTCACTAAGTAGCTTAGGGTCTTGTCAAGTTGCTGAGGCTGTTTTTGAACTTGTGATCCACCTGTCTTAGCCTCCCAAGGTATTGGGGTTAGAGGTGTGCACCACCACACCTGGCATGATCAAGTTTTTAAGCAATATATTTATTTCAAGAAAAAATATAAACAGTATTATTAAAAAATCAGTTCACCAGCAAATATATATTTATAAAAAAGAAACAGAAATACATTTCATAAGATAAAAGAAGATCAAGGGCTGGAGCAGTGGCTTGGCAGTTATGGCACTTGTCCAGCATGCTCAAGTACATGGGTTCAAACCCCAGCACCCACATACACAACTAAGTGTCAGAGCAATGAAAGTCATGTGGAAAAACTAAATAAAATTTGATTCTCTCTGTCTGTCCATCTCTCTCTCTCTCTCTCTCTCTCTCTCACTATCCTTCTCTCTTTAAAAAAGAAAGATCAGAAGTGTTATACTTGTAGTAAATATTTCACCATATGATTTGAAAGAATGGATTATAATTCCACATTGCATAATATACACCAATTCAATTATAATTATGGGTAATCTTTATATACTATACCTTGAAAACTTGGTAGTTCAAGAAAACCTTTCAATTACATGAAGGATCCAGACATTACTGTGGTGGATAGTGTCAGTCCTTGTCACTTGGAGTTGATGCCTGTGTATAATCCCCTTGGCTGTAGTTTGGAATTGGAATGTTCCCCAAAGGCCTAGGTATTAAAAGCTTGGTCCTCAGCTTAGCAGCACTGGGAAGTGGTGAAAACTTTAAGGGACCTAGAGGAAGGAAGTTAGGTCAATGCCCTTCTAGAGGTTACTGGGACCCTGGCCTCTCCTTTCTGTCTTTATTTACATGTCCACTAGGTAAACTGGCTTTTTCTGCCATGTACTCCTGGCACAATGTTCAAAGCAACAGAGACAAGCAACCATGGATGGAAACATCTGAAAATAAGGCTAAAATAAGTCTTTGCCCCTCAAACATTTATTATCTCAAGTACTTTTTTTCAAGTTACAGAAAGTCAAATAGCAAACTTCCTTTTTTTTTTTTTTTGTCCTAACAAAAGTTACAGAAAAGGTGATGGGATATGATTCTGTGATTACATGTTATTGAAGACTCTTTCTTGCTTGGGAAACTCACTCTAGAGCCTTTCCTTTATGGTTTGATGAAGTATTTGGCCATGTTGAAGTTCACACGGGAAGGAACTGCTGGTAACATCCTTTACCTGCCTGGAAATGAATTTTGACAACAACCTGAGTGAGACTGGGAGTAATTTCTTCTACACAGTCAATAGGGAATTATTATTATTAACATTTTGATTGCAACTTTATTAGACCCTCAAGAAGAAGATTCAGCTAAATTGTGGCCAGACCATTGACCCACAGAAACTGAAATAATAGATATGTGATGCTTTAAGCTTCTGTGTTCATAGTAATGTTTTGTGCAGCAATAGGTAACTGACATACTAATCTATTTAGCTTTGGCATTTTGAAGTTCTTTTATATGTAAATAATTGCAAATCCTAGAAATAATATTCAGATATGAACATTAATATTAATATTTAGAATAGCTGGAAATAATTGCTTATGTTTAAATAAATTCCCATGTTAAAATACTGTTTATAACACCATACTTCACTTTTTCACTTTTTCTTTCAACCCATTTTTTCAATTCGTTCAAGGGAATTGTTGACACACACACATGAACAAATTCATAGTGACAGAGCATGCCATGGTCTCCCTGCTTTGGGTTCCCCCTGATTCCATGTTTCTCCTACTTTACCTCTGTGTTAGTTAGGCTTCTCATGGAAGTTGACGTTTCCCCACTGGGTTGATACCTCCCCTACTCCCTTCCTCCGGCTGCCTTGATATCCCTTTTATTCCCACTCCCTTCTCTGCCCCCCTCCCTTCATCCCCCAGCTTCATAGGCAAGGGTTCCCTTGTTTGTGTGAAAATTCACCCATGTTAAAGTTATTATTAGCTTAGCCAACTTTCAGTCTGTTTCTGATTGTATTCTAGCTTCCACATATGAGAGAAAATATTTAGCCCTTGAGTCTCTGAGTTTGGGATACTTCACTAAGCATATTTTTTTTTGTCTCCATCCACTTGGCTATAAATGCCATGATTTAGTTCTAACAGCCAAGTAGAATTCCATTGTATATATATACCACAGTTTTTTAATCTTCTCATCAAGTGAAGGGGCATCGGGGTTTTTAGTTATAGTGAATGGAGCTGCTATAAACATTGATGAACCTGTATCTCTATGGTAGGCCGATCATAGATCTTTTGGAAAAATACTCATGAGTGGATAGCTGGGTCATAAGGTTGTTCCAGTCCTAGGTTTTTGAGGAGTCTACACACTGCTTTCCAGAGTGTCTGTACGAGTTTGCAGTCCCACCCAAAAAGTAACAGTGTCCCTTTCTTCCCATAGCCTCTCCAGCATCTGTTGTTGTTCATATTCTTTATTTTTGCCACTTTGACAGGAGTGAAGTGGAATCTCAGTGAAGTTTTGATTTGCATTTCTCTGATTGCTAGTGATGTAGAGCATTTCCTCATATGTTTACGGGCTTTTTTGGACTTCCTCAGTTGAGAAATTTCCATTTAGCTCCCTAGCCCATTTATTGATTGGATTATTTGTGGTTTTGGTGTTCAGTTTCTTGAATTCTTTGTATAATCTGGATATTAGCCCTATGTCTGAGGTATAGCAGGCAAAGATTTTCTCCAATTTTCTAGGTTCTCTCTTAACACTCTTGACTAATTCTTTAGCTTTGAAGAAGCTTTTTAGTTTAATGGCATCCCATTCATTTCTTCTTGGCTTTAATGCTTATGCTATGGGAATCTTGTTAAGGAAGGTGGTACCAACTCCTATGTTGTGTACTGTTGATCCTACTTTTTCTTCAAGCAATTGTAAAGTTGCTGGTTTAATTTCCAGATTCTTGAACCATTTTGATTTAATTTTTGTGCAGGTTGAGAGGTAAGGATCCAATTTCAGTTGTCTGCATATGGCTGTCAAGTTTGTCCAGCACCATTTGTTGAACAGGCTGTCCTTCTTCCACACTATGCTCTTGCCCCCTTTATCAAATATCAGATGGTTAAATATTTGGGGGTTCATCTCAGTATCTTCTACTCTGTTCCATTTGTCTTCATTTCTGATTTGATACCAATACCATGCTGTTTTTGTTACTATGGCCCTGTAGAATAATTTCAGGCCCGGAATTGAGATATACCCCCTGCTTCTTCCTTCTTGCTGAGTAATGTTTTGGCTAATTTGGGTCTCTTGTTATTCCATACAAACTTGAGAATTGGTTTTTCTATATCCGTGAAGAATGATATTGGTATCTTGATAGGGATTGCATTGAATCTGCATACGGCTTTCAGTGGAATGGTCATTTTGATTATATTGATTCTGATAACCAAGAACATGGAATGTTTTTACATCTATTCAGGTCTTCTGCAATTTCTTTTTTTAATGTTTGATAGTTTTCATTGTAGAGGTCCTTAATATCCTTTGTTAGATTGATGCCCAAGTATTTTATTTTTTTTAAAAGATTTTGAATGGGACAGATTTTCTGATTTCTTCTTCAGTGGACTCGTTGCTGGAGTATAGGAAAGCTAATGATTAATGAGTGTTGATCTTATAGCCAGCCACCTTGCTGAAATCATTTATAAGCTCTAGGAGTTTTCTGGTTGAGTTCATTGGGTCTTTTAGGTATAGGATCATGTCATGAGCAAATAGAGACGTTTTGACTTCCTCCTTTTCTATTTGAATTCCTTTGATTTTGTTCTCTTGTCTAATAGCTCTGACAAGGGTTTCAAGGACTATGTTGAAAAAGAGTGGTGAAAGTGGACAACTTTGTCTTGTTCCCAAATTCAGTGGAAATGTTTTCAGTCTTTCTCTATTAAGCATAATGTTGGGTCTATCATCAATGGCTCTTACAAAATTAAAGTTATCTTCCTTTATTCCATATCTTCTCCAGAGTTTTGAGCATAAATCGGTGCTGAATTTTATCAAGGATCTTGTCTGTGTCAATTGAGATGATTATATGATTTTTATTTTTAATTTTGTTTAAGTTGTGAATTACATTTATTAATTTGAGTATGTTGAACCAGCCCTGCTTTCCTGGAATGAAGGCCACTTGATAATGATGTGTTATCTTTTTAATGTAGTTTTTGATCTGGATAGCTAGAATTTTATTAAAGATTTTAGGATCTATGTTCATCAGGGGAAATGGTCTGTAGTTTTCTTTTCTTACCGTGTCTTTGTTGGGTTTTGGTATCAGGGTTATATTTCCTTCATAAAAAGTGTTAGGGAGTGTTCCAACCCTTTCAATTTCATAGAAAAGCTTGTAAAGAATCAGTGTTCATTCTTCTGTAAATGTCTGGTAGAATTCTGCTGTGAATCAATCAGGTCCTGGGCTTTTCTTTTGTGGAAGACCTTTGATTGCTGATTCAATTTTGCTATCTGAGATTGGTTGGTTTAGATTTTCAATGTCCTCTGTTGTTAATTTGGGAAGGTTGTATGTAGCCAGATATTTGTCCATTTTTTCCAGATTATCAAACTTGGCAGAGTGTAATTTTTCAAAATAAGTTCTGATAATCTTCTGGATTTTGTTTGAGTCAATGGTGATACCTCCATTTTTGTCTTTGATTTTGTTGATTTGTTTCACTTTATTTTTCCTCTTGGTGAGGTTGGCAAATGGTCTGTCAAACTTCTTTATTTTTTCAAAGAACCAACTCTGTTTTGTTGATCATTTGTATTTTTTTGTTGTTGTTCTCAATTTCATTGATTTCAGCTCTGATTTTAGTTATTTCCTGTATTGTCTTAGATTTGGGATTGGATTGTTCCTCTTTTTGCAGGGATTTGAGTTGGAGCATAAGACTATTTATTTGGGCTCTTTTGAGATTTTTGAAGTCACTCATTGTTATAAATTTACCTCTTAAGAATGCTTTCATACTATCCCAGAGATTTTGATATGTTGTTTCAACATTCTCATTCATTTCCAGAATTTCTTGATTTCTGTTCTCAATACCTCTTTTATCCATTCTTTGTTTAAGAGGGTATTATTTAATTTCCATGTATTTGAGTACTTTTCTTGTTTTTTTTTTATAAATTGCTAAATTTATAACATTGTGTTCTGACAGGATACATGGGAGTATATCAACCATTTTTTGCAGATTAGCTCTGTGGACTAGGATGTTGTCTATTTTGGGGAAGGATCTGTGAGCTGCTGAGAAGAAGGTAAACTCAGTCGATTTAGGTTGGAATATTCTGTAAATGTCTGTGAAGTCCACTTGATTAATAGAATTGTTTAGGTTAGATATGCCTTTGTTGATTTTTTGCTTTGATGAACTATTGCTAATAATGGTGTATTAAAATCCCCAAGTATTATTGTGTTGAGATCAATGAGGGGTTTATTGTCCTTGAGTATTTTTTCCATATATTTGGGTGGGTTATAATTGGGGGCATAAATATTAAATATCATTATGTCTTTTTGATGAATTGTTCCTTTAACTATGATATAGTGACCTTCTTTGTCCTTTCTGACTAGATTCTAGTCAAAATTAACTTTATCAGATGTTAGGATCACAATGCCAGCTTGCTTTTTTGGGCCACAAGCCTGGTAGACATTTTTCCAACCTTTCTCCTTGAGTCTGTGTCTATTTTTGATTGTGAGGTGTGTCTCTTATAGGCATCATATTGTTGGATTTTGTTTTTTGATCCAGTAAGTTAATCTGTGTCTTTAACTGGGGCATTGAGTGCATTCATGTTCAGAGTTAGAATAGGTATGGGAATCTGTATCCCTGACGTTTTGACTATTGCTATGTTCTGCACCATCTTGGATCTCTTTTAGTGTGTTTTGTGATTATTGACCTTCATTTGTTTAAGGGTTTTGGAAGTTGTTTGTATGTTCCTCTGAATGAAGCATGTCCTCGAGAATTTTCTGTAGTGCAGGCTTTGTGTTCAAGTACCTTGCTAGCTTGAATTTATCATTGAAGTATTTAATTTCATCATCATATTAAAACTGAGTTTTGCAGGGTATATTATCTTTGGCTGAAAACTGTTTTCTTTCAAAGTTTGAAAAATATCATTCCATGCTCTCCTGGCCTTTATTTTCTGATCAGAGAAATCCATAGAAATCCAAATTGGTCTGCCTCTGGATATGATTTCATGTTTTTCCTTTGCTGATTTTAGGATTCCCTCCTTAATTTGTCTGTTATTCATTTTAAAGATGATGTGTCTTGGTGAATTTTTCATTTGGTTAGGTCTGTTTGGTGTCCTATAGGCATCTTGAATTTGGTATTCTGGGTCAATTCTGATATGCGGAAAATTTTCCTTGGCAATTTCACTTAGAAGATTCTTAATGCTCCTTGTATGTTGTTCAATGTTTTCTTCAATCCCAATTTCTCTCATGCTATTTCTTCTCATCTTGTGAAATACTACTTTTACAATAATTTTCTTTTTCTGTCTGTTCTCCTTGAACTCAATGTTGGTCAGCCTGTCTTCATTATCTGATGTTCATTCTTTGAGAGCTGAGGTTCTATTTTCTATTAAGTTTATGCTGGTATTAGTATCTTCCAATGAGTTTTTTATTTGGTTGACAGTAGTTTTCAATTCTTAGAGCTCTGCTACATCTCTTTTCAGGATGTCTATCTCTTTATAGATGTGGTCTCTCACCTCCTGAAATTCCTCTCTTGTCTCTTTCCTTAAATCTTCTTTTAATTCTTTGATTGAATTACTAATCATAATGTTGATACATTTTTCTAGGTTTTCATCTAGGACCCTGATGTTGGACTCCTTGGGTGGAGAGCTGGTAGGTTGAGGTGAGGGATTATTTCCCATTTTCCTCATTTTCAGTTACAGTGAGTGTGGCTTAAGGTTCACCAGTGAATAATTCTATTGTGGGCTTTACCTATAGCATTGGAGCTTCTTATCTCTTTGCTTAGTTGGGCTGGGGTACAATTTGGATAGCACTGTTCATGGCTGCCACCCCAATCAGTGAAGTATTGTGAACCTTTAGGTTTTCCAATACCTCAAGGAATAGGGGGTTGAAGTCAGTAAGTGCAGCCAATGCATGCACCAGACAATGTCAACTGTAGGTATTATGGTGTTGATTAGCACCTATAGGAGCAATTGGTTTAGCAATTTTCTTCCATGAAAGCTCTCACTCTATACTAGATAGCAACCAAACACCCTTTTTCAAGTAAGATGTTCCCTTCAGCTTAGTAGGTCCTCTCTAGGTGAGGGAAAAAATATCTAGAGAGCAAAGAGAATGAAGTAGAAAGGTAGTGTATAACTTGTGAGTTAGGAAATAGAGCTACAAGGTAGTAGAGTGATGTAGGCTATTCTATTAAGAATAAGGAAAAGAGAAATGGGATGAGATTGGGGTAAAGACTTTGAGGGAGGATGAGAGAGAACAGAATACAGTTTAGGAATTGACAGACTAAAGGGAAGAAGAGGGGAGTATAGAGTGGGGATCCCTTCATTATAGTTTGCTATAATGAAGTCTTCCCCAGGTCGGACCCCAATAATATGGATACAGCAGTCAAACACAAGAAGTAAGAATGATAGTAAAAGCCAACCACATAGACACACACACAAACAAAAATATGTATATCCAGGAGCACCAATTTCAATAATAACAATAGAAAAAAAAAAGGAGTTGGGAAAGTTCTGAATTTTTATCACTGAGGTCAATATGTACCTTGGGGGATTGTGTTCATAGCTGACTTCTAGATGAAGTCACTTCCCATTTGAGTTTGTTGGAGGGAGTGAGATTTGGTGATCTCAGATGACAGTGAGATTCCCAGGAGGCCTCCTAGTATTTTTCTTCTGTAGAGAGGTTGCAAACAATCACCTTCCCTGCTTCCTGTGAGAGCAGATTTCAGGGCCACCCGAGTTGCACTCTTGGGCAAGTTAATGTTTGCCTGCCCAAACTCCTGTCCTTCTTCAGCCAGAGACCCAGGAGCCACTGGGAGTCTTGTAGATCCTGGTTCAGTTGTATGGGACTCTTACTATTCCAAGGAGAGTGGCTGGCCTGGACTGAGCTCTCCCAGGATCATTATCACCCGACTCTTGAGTGTCTTGTGGTCTTCAGTGGTCCTAAGAGATGATGTGTGGGAGAGTCACAATCCCAGCAAAGGGAGACAGAAGTGAAGGAGATACCAGCTCAGCTAGACCAGTGTTTGTGGAGGTTTCAAATGTAACCACTAGGGGGCTTGGAAGCCCAGTCCCATTTGGAGAACTCAGGACCTATGAAATCTTGTCTGCACATAGAAATCTGGGTCTGAAAGTGGATGAAGGCACTAAGGCCAGGCTACCTGTTTTGTTCATAGGTCCCTGAGGCTGATGCTAGTCACTGTTTTGTCTGAGTTTCAGGCAGTGTCTGTTGGTCCTGCAGCCAGAGATCACACTTGCTGGTTAGGCTCTATTGAGCAGAGTCTTGATCACAGACTACTCCCTCAGTTCCCGTGTGTAAGGGGGTGGGCAGGAAGTCTCTAAATTGGAGTCATAAAACCAGAAGGGAGGGTCTGCCAGTCTCACACAGCCCCTATGGCAGACAGTCAAGACACTGAGTATTGGGAGGCGTTGCTCTACTCCTCTGGATGGATGTCCCTTATCCGCACTGTAGTTGATGGTTTTGGTTTCACTTTTGACAAAGAATTGTCCCATACCGCCCTCTGGGAGGAATCAAGATGGTGGTGTCGCCCAACTTCTTCGCTTGATCAGGTTTAGGGTCTCTGATTTGTGTGTATTACAACCCCAGGGCTGCTGCTGCAGCCACTGCAGACTGAGAACACGGAGTTCCCATGCCCAGGTTCTGCTGAGCACTCATGGCTGTGACTAAGCTAAATTATTAATGTGCAGCTTCCTCCCCTGTGGGCTAATTCTCCTACCGACCATAGGCTGGGTAGCTGGCTGAGGTGGCGTAACTATCAGCTTGATTATGTCTCCGTATTATTAAGCTTCTTTCCTTGGTTTGAAATTAATTTGGGAAGAAAAATTACCCACCTCACAGTATCGTACTTCTTCCCACCATTGGTGTCCCACATCCATGGAGAGATTTCTCGTTCAGCACTGCTGGGAATCTGCCAACGCTGCCGCCCCACACTACACTCTTTTTTTTTTTTTTTTTGAGAGAGAAGGACAGTGAAAGAAAGAGAGAATCAATTTTTATTGAGTTTTTCACGTGCTTTCATTGCTCTGATATTTAGTTGTGTACATGGGTTCTGAGGTTTGAACCCGTGCCTTCGTGCATGCAGGGCAAGCACTGTAACTGCCAAGCCACCGCTCCAGCCCCCCCCCCCCCCACTTCACTCTTTACTGAAATGACACAACTGAGAAAGAAGGAAGCTGTAATGGTTAATGATA
This sequence comes from Aplodontia rufa, assembly GCA_004027875.1. NCBI lineage: Eukaryota > Metazoa > Chordata > Mammalia > Rodentia > Aplodontiidae > Aplodontia > Aplodontia rufa. The sequence continues at coordinate 18,974 of PVKS010017893.1, forward strand.
TCCTGACTGATAAATTTAAAAGGTCAGGACCTTTGCTTTGTCACCTGAAGTCTTTCACGTTCAAAGAGAAGCTCTACTGAAAGACCTGGGATGGTTGAGATGTGGGTTTTTATTTTAAAAAGTAGCAGAAATGTTTCTCTGAACACAGGCACACTATCTGGCACATCACCTCTGGAAAAGAGCTAGATATTGATTTCTCTTACACTTTTCCTGATGGAATATACCTTGCAAAGTTTTAGGACTAGATGATTAATCAGACACAAGTCTAACAATTCAGGACTGTTAAGGCCCAGGGCCAAGCACGTGGCCTTAGTTCTCATGGGAGAACTAAATGAAAAGAAACCCTCTCCACCCTTTGATGCTTACATCCTAGTGGAGGGATACATAAAATAAAACTAATAAGTATTATATAGTCATGCACCACATATTGCCTTTTGGTCAATGAGGAATGGCACATCTATATGATGGTGGTATTGAAGCTGAAAAATTCCCATCACTTAATAACATCATAGCTATAGTAAAGTGATGGTGCAATGTATGACTCACATTTTTATGGTGATGCTTTTGTAAAAAACCTGAGGTGCTACCAGTCACATAAAAGTATAGAAGTCATAATTAAGTACAGTAGATAATACTTGATAATGGTAATAAATGAATATGTTACTGGTTTGTGTATTTCATGGACTATACTTTTTAACCACTATTTTAAAATTTGCTTCTTATAGTTACCAAAGAAAAACAGGCAGTGTACCACAAAACACCACCAGCAGCATCATGCATCTCATGTTGACAGCATCTCTTGATAATATAAAAGAGGCCATGTGGGTGAGTAATCTATACCAGAGTGTTCATGCAAGTACAGTCTTCGATATTTGCACAACAACAAAATCACCTAACAACACATTTCTCAGAATCTATTTCTGTCCTTAAGTGAGGCCTGGCTATAATATATTAGGAACTGTGATAGTGTTACAGAAGAAAATGAGAGATGGGTGGAGGAGATGTGACAATTGCAGTTTAGAGTTGCACAGGAAATCCCAGTGACTTGGGCAGCTAAGGCAGGAGGATTCCAAGTTCAAAGTCAGCCTCAGCAACTTAGCCAGGTCCTAAAACAACTTAGTGAGAACCTGTCTCAAAATAAAAAATAAATTGACTGGGGATGAGGGTCAATTGTTGAGTGCCCCTGGATTCAAACTCCAGTACCAGAACAAAAAACTGTTTCTCTTGATTTTGAACCAAAGGGTTTTGTTGCCTTTTCTTGAAGTTTCATTTTGCAACAATAGTAACCAGTAGAAGAATAAAAAAACAATTCTAAAAGGAAGAATGGAAAAGGGGGAAAGAATGCCAGTAGCTAAATAAACATACAGTATATTGAAATAGCACCAGTTCCTGAGCCTCAGAGTTCCTTTGTGGGGTAGTCTGTGAGGCTCCTTGCCTGATGGGTCACACTTGGCTGGGTGTGTGAGATGCATGTGCACATTGCTGAGGAAAGATCCAGGGACCCTGGCAGCTTTGAGAGTTTAAAACAGCAGGGCAGCAAGACTACCACTTTTGCACTGATTTTGCCTGGCAGTAACAGAAGAAATCAGCCAACCAAGTGGTCAGTTACTCACTAGTGACATTGTCCTGGCATTTGAAAACAGCACATTTTATATTTCTGCCTGAGTAAGTCCAGGGTCCCTTGATCAAAGGAGGAAACTCAAGAGGGAGACACTGGGCTTCCTGCTAGGAGGAGCTTTTGGAGGCTCCACTGATTAAAGGAAAATAAGAGTTGTTAATATGATTGTTCCTCAACCTGGTGAACTAGGTCAGATCTATTGCATTCATTTCTATTTGTTTGACTTTAAAAACAACTTTTTACAATGACCTTGTAAAACGTTTGTGACATTTTCTGTCACAAAATGAAGAGGATATTAGATTTTCCTTCCATTTTATTAATAAGGTCTCATTAAAGTTGCCTGGATTCAAACATTTTATATCTTTTGGCAGATATTGTGGAATCTGAGAAAGTTTCAGCAGACCCTGGATTACCTTGACCCAGGGGACATCTCCATCACAAGGCAAGGACAGTGGAACTCTATTAATTCTTACCCTTTAGAAATATTCACATGACTTCAATATCAGTAAATAAGTAATAAATGCTCAGAGTTTACAATGCTCAGGAGATTTTATTGCTACTGACTCATGAGTTGAGGGATCAGCAGGAATAACACAGGCATGGAGACAGATGTCTCCAAGCTGGGAGACTGGGCACTGGTGGGGTGTGGAGCAGAAATGAATTCTGTTCATCCTTTGAACAAAGGGATTAGAATTAAAAGAAGTTTGAAAACAATGGCCCTGAAATCTTTTCTTTTCTTTTTTCTTTCTTTTTTTTTTTTGTACTGGGAATTGAACCCAGTGGTGCTTAACCACTGAGCTATAGCCACAGTCCTTTTTATTCTCACTAAGTTTCTTAGGGCCTTGCCAAGTTGCTAAGGCTGGCCTCAAACTTGTGATCCTCCTGCCTCAGCCTCCAGAAGCACTGAGATTATAGTTGTGTGCCACCATACCCAATGAAACCTATTATTTATGAGAAAACTGTTTAGAATTGGAAGAAGTAAGTGCTAGGATACCGGAAGAGGTATCATTGAATCTGCAAATTTGTGGCTCCCTAAAGCTCAATCAAAGAGAGGACCAGCAAGATGAAGGGAGCAATGAAGAAAATACATCAGAAAAAAGAAGTAGAAACACAATCTCAGGAGCCAGGAGTATGCAGGGGAATGTGAAGATTTGGTAAGGAGGGCAGTGTGGCTGCAGTGGAGGAAGACTGAGATCAGGATTTTATACAGTGCTACGTGAAGGGCTGGAGTAGTGGCTCAGCTGTTAGAGTGTTTGACTGGCATGCATGAAGTCCCAGGTTCAAACCCCAGCACCACATATACAATTAAATGTCAGAAAAACAAAAACCAGAAGAAAAAATAAATAAAACTGATTCTTTTTAAAAATAAAGATATAAGGCCTTCAAGGAACAACAAATCATTGCTAATATTGTTCAAAGATGCGTAGCTCTGCATAGTTTGTTTTCTGAGGGAGGGAGGGTGCAAATTTGGGGCCAGAGTTGAGCCTCTCAGTACAAAGGTGCTGGGCTGGCCCTGTCCTTCTGGACATCTCTGGTGCACAACTCTCTGTCCCTCTTATTAGATAAATAAATAATGAGTCACTACCACAACAAGGAATTGAAGTGATTTGAAACTATTACCCTCCTTAGGTGCCCACTGCTCTAAAATTGTTTTGTCTGTTGATCATATAAAATGAGAAGGGAGCCAGGCATGGTGTTACGCACCTTCATCCCAGCACTAGGAGGCTGAGGCAGGAGGATCTAAAGTTCAAACCCAACTGCATTAACTTAGTGAGACCCTGTCTCAAAATAAGAAAAAAGAACTGGGAATGTGGCTCAGTGGTTAAGCACCCCTGGGTTCATTCCTTGTAGGGCAGGCAGGAAGGAAGGTGGTCAGGCAGGCAGATAGGAAGGGAGGAAGGAAAAGAGAGAGAAAGAAATGAGAAGGATCTAAAAACTTAGGAAAAAGTAATTTCTGGGTTCAGGCACCCTTCCAGTAGAAGCTGGTCAATCTTTTTTCATGATACAATCTCTCTGTCTCTGTCTCTTCTTCCCTGTTAAGGACTCTTGTGATTATAGTGGGCTCACCTAGATAATCCAGGATAATCTCCTTATTTTAAAGTTGGCTGATTAGCAAATTCAGTTCCATTTGTAACCTTAATTCTCTGTTGCCACGTACCGTAACACATTCACAGGTCCTAGGGGTTACAATGTGGATATTGTTGGGGGGTTGTTATTCTGCCCACTACTGTCACACTCTATAAATGCAAGTCTTACAGCCTTCATTTTCTATTTCAGTGTTAATTGTACTATTTTTAGCATAAACTGTCTCAAACCTGTTTCAAAAAAGAGGCAACATAAACTGAACCGCTGAAATAAAAAAGATATTTGGTCTTTGTTCCTATTTCCAGGCATAGCACTCATAAAACCAGGTGAGAGGAATATCACCATGATGAGAGGGATGTTTTTGCTTTGCTAATGAGATGCCACAGGATGAAACTGGAGATCTTCTGCTTCAGGGTGGGCTCTTGTCATCAGAAAGACCAAGTTGGAACTTTCAGCCTCACCCCTAAATCTCCAGGGGGAGAGGATCTAGAGATTGATTCATCAGACCTATGTAATGAGACCTCCATAAAACCCCCGAACTACAGGGTTCAGCAAGCTCTCAGGTTGGTAAAAACATTGAAGTGCTGGGAGGGTGGCTTGTCCTCACAGGCATGGAAGTGCCATACCATTTCCCCTTCACCCCACTTACCTTGTCCTACATATTTCTTATATTTGGGTGCTCCTGAGTTGTAACCTTCATAATAAAATGGTGATAGCAAGTAAAGTGACTTCCTGATTTCTATGAGGTGCTCTAACAAATTATGGAACCTGAGGAGAGGGTCTTTGGAGCCTCTGAATCAGTCTGTCAAAATTGGCATCTGAAGTGGAGCAGTGTTGTGTGACTGAACCTTTAACTTTGTGGGATCTGACACTGGTATCAGAACTGAATTGAATCCAGGGCACTTAAAAACAGAACCACATCCCCAACCTATTTTACTTTTTATTTTGAGATAGGGTCTCACTAAGTAGCTTATGGCCTTGCTAAATTGTTGAGGCTGGCCTTGAACTTGCAGTTCTCTTGCCTTAGCCTCCTGATCCACTGGGATTACAGGCATGTGCCCCTGTGCCTGACTCAGACAGAACATTTCTATGCTAGACCTATTTGTTCTCCTTACAGAGTTTGTAATTGACATTACAACAAAACAATGGAAAGGTAGGAAATGTATGTTGAAATAACTGGAGCCTAAGAAAATGTTATTAGAAAAGTTAAAATATTAAATATTAAGCCAAAGACAACTTCTCCATTACTAGAATCGATTCTGGGGTAGCAGGAAAATGACCATACTAAACAAAATAATAGAACTGTAGAAAAACCATACATCAGAACATTCACAAAAACCACAGAATGTCTTTGATTATTGCTAGAACAATTTAATGCAGAGTGAATAAGGTATGACAAGTGTGATTTCTATAGTGACAGAATGATGTTATTAAAAAGCTCAAACAAAATAAGTATTATACAAATAGTGTCTCTGAAAGCATAGATATCACTTATGTTTGAGTGTTTTTTTTTATAGTGAGTAGGCAATACAGTTTTTGGAAAATAATTACTTTTATTGCTACTCCTTTTTCTTCAGTTTAATATATTTTTTCTTTATTTATCAATTAAGTTATTGTTGGTTAAACTTTACCTCTGGTCTTAAAAGTATCACTAGATTTTGTATTAATATATCTGGAATCACACATACATGAAACAAATATTTAGTTTCTATCTGGTTCCCTACTTCTTTTCCTCAAATGAAGGTACAGAGAAAATATTAATTTATACATCTGATATACCTTACATGGACAACAGGTTAATTTGAACATATCTTCTTTTTAATATCTTGATGTTGAATTTGTCCAGTTTCAGGATTGTGTTTAAATAATAAAACATTGTGCATGACAGTTTTTATTTCACTACAAATAATAATGTGAATACTTCAACAGATTTGTTGTGGTCTATTTGACATATAGTAACTTGAACATAAAAACTTGAATTTTGGGCTGGAGTGGTAGCTCAGCAGTTGGAGCACTTGCCTGGCATGCACGAGAACCTGTGTTCAAACCCCAGCACCAACCACATACATAACCAAGTGTCAGAAAAACAAAGGCCAAGTGAAAAAATAAAGTTGAATTCTCTCTTTCTCCCCCACTCACTCTAAGAGAGAATATAAATTATATTTATTTTTTATGTGGTTTTTGCTGCTCCAACACATTTTTATGTACATGGTGCTGGAGTTAGAACCTGCAGCCTCGTACATGCCAGGCAAGAGCCATAACCCCCCAACTACTGTATCAACCCTAGATGGAAGAGTATTGATCTTCAGTGATCCTGTTGAGCTCCTAAATTAACCAACCATGAGTTAGGACTACCTCTGAACCCTTTGAAATATAATATAATAAATAGCCTTGGCAGCTGGGTGTGGTAATATTACAAACAGCCTTAGCAGTTGGGTGTGGTGATGCATGACTTTAATACCAGCAGCTTGGGAGGCTGAGGCAGGAGGACTGCAAGTTCAAAGTAGCTTCAGGCCTCAGTAGTTTAGTGAGTCCCTAAGCAACTTAGCAAGACACTGCCTCAAAATTAAAAAATAGAAAGGGCTTGTGATGTGGCTCAGTGGTTAAATGCACCTGAGTTCAATCCTGGGTGCCACCCTTCCCCCCAAAAAGTCTTAGCAAAGTCACAGGGCAAATTAACTCAGGGAAAATCATTCATATTGTACATTATAATTAACTCCAGGGAGAAACATTCATATGGTACATTATGGTGGTCCTGGAACTTGTTATTTAAACATTTTTAGATAGATATTCTATTACTTGCACCCAGAAGCATCATACCTCATAATAGGAGACAGTGTTCCAATATTAAGAAAACCACCTCTGTGTTCTATTTACACCTTGCAAATGACTACCATTAGAAAATTTTAAATTATAGTAATACAAATTGCAACTCAGACCTAAAATAAAAGGAATTAATTGACTTACATCAAAGTTCTCTTTACAGTAGGCCAGGCTTCAGTTGGTTTGGGCTAGAAATTTTTTTGTGTCATCAGCAATCCAATCATTTCTTCCAAGATTTTTCTCAACTTCCCTTTTCCTCCTTATCTTCTTAGGGGTTGGTTTTCTTTCATGGGATCAAAATAAATTGCAGTAGTTTCAGGTCTCTTATTTCCACATCTAACTCCTCAGTCAGGGACTTGAAATGCTCTGATTGGCTTAGCATAAGGCATGTATGCAATCCTGAGAGAAGCAGCTACAGATAGAATCAGCTTTTTTTCTTTCAAAGAGAGAGACGGACAGTGAGAGAGAGACAGACAGAATCAATTTTTATTGAGTTTTTCACATGGCTGTCATTGCTCTAACGCTTAGTTGTGAATGTGGGTGCTGGGGTTCAAACCCGTCTACTTATGCATACCAGGTGAGTGTCATAACTGCCGAGGCCCCGCTCCAGCCCCTAGAATCAGCTTTCTTAGAAGCTCATGGGAATCTAAGTGGAAAGGAGAAATGAAATGCTGAAAAACAACTGTAAAGTGTCCATTCTCCAGGGAGCGAGGATTATAATGGAATGTGACATTATAAAAATGTATGTCTACCTACTCTCAAAAAAAAAAAATGTGAGAGATGGACTAAACAATGATGTTAGGGCTGAGTAGGGTGGCGAATGCCTGCAATTCTAACGACTTAGGAGGCAGAGGCAGGAGGATATCAAGTTGAAGGTCAGTCTGGACAACTTAGCAAAAACAAAAATAACTGAGGAGGTAACTCAGTGGAGAGCACCCCTTGGTTTCATTCCCCAGTTAAAATCCTCCCTCCCAAATGATGGTAGGCCCGGACTTGACCAATAAAGTACAAGATTTGGTTAGCTATTTGGGAGCTAATGATAGACCTAGTTATCTAAGAACTTTTGCTAAATCGTGGTTTGAACATTTGTGAGAAAGAACTGCTATTTTCATAACTAGATGTTAAGGAAATCGATAGTGATTTAAAGCAGCCACTTCGGAAGAAATGTCAAACTCTTTGCTCTTTAAAAATGTTAATGGAAAAAAAATGTTAATGGAAAATTTCAAAGTCTTTGAACTCTTTCAACACCTTTGCTTCTCTGAAATCCAAAATTACTAGTATAAAAAAAGAATGCAATGCAATTCAGTCAAATCCACAGACACTTACTAGCACAGCTGCCATTTGCACCAGAAAATGAAGCAAAATTGGCAGGATACACAACTAGCTATTTGCAGAGGCACTTGAAATCTTCAGCCTATGTTTGCACAGATGCCTGGCACCTGGTGTTCAGTGGCAAACAATGGTCATTGAGAACCTGACTTAGGTACTCATCACCCTATAAACCTTAAATTTTTTTCACACCTGCTTTTGAAACTTAAAAGTGGTGCTAAGTTGTTTTTTCAGCTGAATTTGGCAAAAATTCCAGAGCACTGCACATTATCAAACTAAATCCATTTCTTAAATTTATTAAATATCTGGAATCAGTTAAAAAAATTGTGATGTCGACTTAAGAAAGTAACCTAATGTCCTCAGCCGATCTTGTCATTTTGATCAGAGCAGCACAAACTAGGAACAGAAAAGTTGTGATCCCAGGGTGTGTTTGACCTGTATTCTCTACTCAGAAACATTCCTAGTCAGGTGAGGCTATCCATGCCCAGAGTTATAAAGATTTTGTTAGCTTCTCCCAGAAACCCATTCTACAAGCTAATTACTTTTATTATGGAAATGTATTCCCGAACTGAACTGCAAGGGTGATTTTGAAAATTCAGTGCAGTGCAATGTGTATATAAAAAGCTGCTTAGGAAGGGAAAAAGGAGGCAGCCAATCACAATTCATTACTAATGCCTTAAGATTGTCTATAGTTTAAGCAATTAACTTTTTAAGAAAAGACAATTTGGGCACTTCAAATAACCACAGCGGTTCTATGTTCACACTATAAGCAGAAAGTGCTTGCAATGAAAAGTCTTGCTATTTCTCCAACTATAAACTCCAGCTTTCTTCTTCCACAGATGAACAGGCTGTAGAGGGTAGTTGTTAAGAGCTTGATTCTAGGCCACATTGCCCGAATTCTGAGGCTGAATCCTGAGTCTGCCATTTATTAACTGGGTGAAATTAGGTAGATTATAAACTTTCTGTGCCTTGGATGCTGTATCCATAAAATGGGAATAATAACTACCTGTGTGACATAGGTTATTAGAAGAGTAAATGAATTAACATGTATAGAGCATTTATAGCAGTAAGCATTATTTAAGAATTAGCTGTAATTATTTATGAAGCTTCAGACATATTTATGGAAGGGCATTTTATTGGAATCCCAAGACAACTAAATCAATATGTGCTTCCAAATTTTATTTTTGCAGACAAAAGTACCAGCTTTGAAAATTCATTTAGCTATCTTAATAGACAAATAGCATATTATTGATTAAAAGTAATTTAGCATATTGTCGAAGAAATAGTCTTCATTCTGCACAAACATTCCAAGATGTCTATTATTTAAAGATTCTACACTTGACAAATATTTACTGGAAATCTACAGTGTATATAGAAGGGTACCATTCTAGCACAGGGGTTAGTGGGTGCACATGTGTGTGCAAATTTATTTCTAATGTGGAGCTCATATCCTTTCAGGGGAGGACCCAGAAAGCAGCTAATTAATAAATGATATGTCAGGTGGTAACAAATTCTATGAAAAAAAAAAAGCAAAACAGAAAAGCAAAGTCAAGGTAGATAGAAATGGAGAGTAGGCATTATAAAGAAATTCTCTCTGACAAGGTCACATGAGAGTGGCCGACAGAAGTAAGGACATGAGCCATGTGGACATTTTAGGGAATAGGAATCTGAGAGGAATCAGCAAGTACAAAGACCCTGAGATGCAACAATACTTGGAATAGCAGTGTGGAATTTAAACCGAGGAAACTGACTCCAGAACTTTCAATCCAATCTACATTCATTTCTGCATTTTCTTCTGTACTTCTCTTCGTAAACTCTCTGCTTCAGACAGGAAGACTATACAAAAACATGATAATCACAGTTAAATATAAATTACATTTATGTGTTATGTTGACTTAGATATGGATTTTAAAGAATCACCATAGATAACAAATTTGACCTTCCCTTTTCAAAAGCAGCTCAGAGTAGGAAGCAAAATATATTAAGTTAAGAGCAAAACTAGGACATCCTGAAGCAAACTAGAAAACCCCTTAGCTTAGGGTTTTTGTTTAAAATTACGTGTAAAATTTTGCATGCTTATGTCTTTTTTCTGGGGCAGGTGCTGGGTTCTTGCCTGAAGAGTCTCTGGCCTCAATGAAGGTTAAGAATCACCACATTAAAAAATAGCACTTTAGAACCTAGAAATATTTTTGGTTTTGTTAAAGCAACAACAACAAAAAAACAAAAAATTAAAAACAAAAAACAAACAAACAAATAAGTCAGGCAGGCTCAGTAGTGCAGGCCTGAAATCCTGGCTACTCTGGAGCTCTGGATTCTGAAGCAGGAGATGACAAGTGTAAGGTCAGGCTGGGCAACATAGAGAGAGAGACAGCTGTCTCAAAACACAATAAAAAAAGGCTGGGTTGTAGCTTGGTGACAGAGAGCTTGCCTTAAAGAAAGACAAAAAAAAAAAAAAAACAACAAAAGCTCAAGTGGGCAAAATCGTAACAGAAAAAAATAAACATGTTTTTCATGTTCTTAATTTGAAAAAAGAAGTATGGAGGAAACCAAAAATGTTTTTCCATATATTGTCGGTATGGCACCATTTAGAGAATAATTTCTAATTAGCTGAATTAAAGCTGAGGAGCTAAGTCTGCAAGAGCTTATTTTGAAGGCAAATTGTAAAGAGCAGAAGATAACTTCATGGAAGAGCAGCCGCCTGGCTCAGGGAATATTCTGAAGAACAGGCACAACTGAGTATTATAAGCTTTCTGTCTCTGAGGCAGTGCCAAACATTCTAAGTAAAGAGAATCAAAATCAGTGGTTCTTAACTTAGAAACTGAGTTATTCTGGGTCTTCTGAGAGTCAGCTACCAAAATGGGATTTACTGTGAAAGGGTTTTATTAGGGGAATTCCTGTATGAGACAAAATGGGAAGGAAGGCAGACAGGCTGGGAGAGCCATCAAACTGTGATACCTGTCTGACTCCAAAAGAAGACAGGGAAGGAAGGTGAGTTGGAAATGGCCTAAGCCACTGAGCAGCCTAAAGCATGTTCAGCAAAGCTGTCAGGGAGTCCTAAAGCTGATGTCTGATGCTCTTGAAGCATCAGAGAAGTCTCCTGGGAATGGGTCTGTTTTGGTATTTAGTGTCCCTACAGAGCTTAGTTAATGGCTAGGAGGAGCACCTGTGATGCCTGACCTCAGCACAAACTCAGAGATGGACTGCAGTGTGGGCCCTCAGCCAATTAAGCTGTAGTTGAAGTTAGAGGCGCAGTCTCATGGCCACAGAGTAGTATCAGTATTACTCAGGAGTATGCTTCTTCGTGTCTTCCACCCACTAGCCCAGCCCAACTCAAGATGCCATCAGCAGCCATGGGGGGCCGGCTGCTTAGAGAAACACACCCAGGCAGCCAGGGACTAGTACGGATGTGTCACATCTTTCTCATGTGGTAAAAGGGGTCGAGACCATGGGAAATAGAAAAATATCTTCTGTGTCTATGTTTACTTTATAAATGCTTTGGCAGGAAAGATCTTTTCATAGGTGGCTTCCTAAGGATTTGTTGCAAATTTACCCAGTTTCTGATAAATCACTATGTCTGTATCTTCGATTTGTTCTAAAAATCCAGAGGATGAAGCTGTTGAGTGAAAAGCTCCCATGGTTGTACGAAGGAGCCCAGTCTCAGGGAATCCAAAGGACATTTTAGCAAAAGACAAGTTTAAAGGCCTTATGGTGAAGGATAGCTCAAAAAAGGCTACACTGTGGCAACAGCAAAGGTTATTGCACCAAATACATCTCACTCGTGGCCTCCTCAGCTTTCTGCCCTTCCTTTTTGCCCTTCCTCTTCTCTTAGGCTCTTCCTCCAATATGGATCTTACCTAGGGCATAGCACTTGTTTATGTAGTCTTCTCCCTCTGAACATGAGCAATACAGTACTAAAAATCACATGTTACATGCAACAGAAGCTAGTGAGTTCCTATTTGCTGTTATTTTATTCTTCATGGAACTGGGAATTGAACCTAATGGCGTTTTCCACTGAACTACATCCCCAGTCCTTTTCATATTGAGTGAGGGTCACGCTAAGTTGCCCAGGCTGGCCTCAAACTTGCCGTCTTCCTGCCTAAGCCTTCTGAGTTGCTGGGATTATAAGCATACACCACCAGGTCTGGTTGCTGTTATTTTAAATGGAAAAATCTGCTTAAGTGTTTTGGTCAACTGTTTTGCTGATGTGGCTAAAAGACCTGACAAGAACAATATTAGAGGAACTAGAGTGGTAGTTCAGTGGTTGGAATGCTTGCCTGGCATGCACAAGGTCCCAGGTTCAAATCCTAGCACCACATACACAAATAAGTGTCAGAGGAACAAAGGCCAGATGGAAAAATAAATAAAAATTGATTCTCTCTCTCTCTCTCTCTTTTACAGAGGAAAAATTTATTTGGGGGCTCAGTTTCAGAAGTCTCAGTGGGTAGAAGGCTGGCTCTATTCCTTGAGGCTTGAGGTGAGGCAGAATATCATGACAGAAGAGTGTGGTAGAGGGAAGCAGCTCACAAGATGACTGCACATATGTATACTCCAAAGGGATGCTCACAATGACCCACTTCCTTCAGCCACACCCTACCAGCATTCAGTTACTACTCAGTTAATCTCTACCAGAGGATTAATTTACTGATTGGGTACAGGATCTCAAAACCCCATCATTTTACCTCTGAGCCTTCTTGCATTGTCTCACATATGAGCTTTTGGGGAACAACCTAGTAACCAAATCAAAACATTAAGCATTTCCTAAAATGCAATGTAACACAGTGAAAAGTGTAAATATAATTAACAAAATGTACATGTTAGTGTATAAATTGCTCATTCTATCATTTTCTGATCACTAAAAGCATTAATACAATTGCTTTGTATGCAGTAATATGTACAGTTTGTATATCCTTTGTAGCAGATTCTAAATTTAGTATTAAAAATACTCTATTACATTTGAAAACATTCAGAAATTGAAAAATTTTAATACTGTGTACAATATTTTCCTCAGGAATTAGAGCCAAACATAAATTAAATAAATTAGCCATAGAAAATATTCTCAAAAGCAAAATTATAAAAACTTAAAAAATATTTTTGGATGAAGAAATTTTATTTAATGTGAGACATGGTGCATTTCAATACATTTTATGTGGCATAAAGTGAGGTCTCCTAAAGTTAAGCCCTTGGGGATCATAAGAGTTTTAAAGCAGAACTTTAGGGAATCTTTCCTTGAGGCCATCCAGTAGCTTGCCTGGCTTTGTGCCCAGGCCTATCCACACTTGACTGCAGGCAGAGGTGATAGGCATTCTCTGATGGTGGCATCCACTCTCTGTCTCAAGTTTGGGCACCAGAACTTGGCCTGGGCTCCCAAGGTAATGAATGTTGTGGTCAGTCTTCAAGAATTCACTTAGCTCCCCTTGGAGTTCCTGCTCTTTGAAAACCTTCCAACACACCCCCCAATTCCAGGCTTCACCTCCCATAGGCACAAATCAAAGTGGGGTATTCTGCTGGGAAGCTTTTTTTTTTTAACAACTTTATTTAGTTTTTTACATGGCCTTAGTTGTTCCAACACTTAGTTGTGTACATGGTGCTGGGGTTTGAACCTGGGTCCTCATGCCTGCCAGGCAAGCGCCAAAACCAATGAACCACTGCTCCATCTGCTGGGAAGCTTTAATACCAGTGAATAAACTACTAGTGCCCCTCTGGGCACCCCAGATATCTAGACCCCAGAGTATGGAAGGTCTTCCTCACAGGGAAGAGTAAGAAATTATTTCCCATCTTCTTTCTTGCCTAAGTAAAACATTAAAATAAAAAAAAAACCCACAAAGAGATGGATTTCTTTTTAACTCAACCTGTTACATTTGCAATTCATTTTTTAAAAAAGAGGTTTAAAATATACTTTGCCAAATGACATTTCCCACCTGCTGTCCAATTCTCATACCTGTGCTTTTTACCCCCCTTACTCCCATGAGGAGCATCTGTGTGAATGTGGCTTTATTGTTCAGTAACTGTTAATCTTTGGAACCAATGCCAAATAAAATGTACAATGTTCCTTTTAAACTCCCAAACCACAGGATATAATTCTGTTGTAAAATTACAGGTATTTTAAAATTAGATTCAGACATATACAATCACTGCAATCAGGCCTTTTCTTCCACTTTTGGCTGGGTCCCATACAGTAGGCATAGATTCTTAGCCAAACACATTTTCATGGAGTAGTGTTTACAATTACAACAGAGTAATATTTTATACTTATTTTATGTCCTTTTACAATTTTTTCCTTCCCAAAAAGTTTAACTGTGATTTCAACATCTGTCCTAAACGCAGTTGCATCATGTTTGCATATTTGGGAGCTACATTTTTTGAGACCCTTTCTTTTTTTTTTTTTTTTTTGGGTATGAGGGAGGGATTGAACTCAGCTTAGCCACTGAGCCACCTTCCCCAGCCCTTTTTATATTTTGTTTTGAGAAAGGGTCTTGCTAAGTTGTTTAGGGACTTGTTAAGTTGCTGAAGCTGGCTTTGAACTTGCGATCCTCCTGCCTCAGCCTCCTGAGTTGCTGGTATTACAGGCGTGAGCCACTGCACAGTGAGACCTAATGTTTCTTAATGTTTTAGCAGACACTCTGGTGCGAAATTTGCACTACTTTGAGCTTAACTTCAATAGAATGTGCTAGCACTATTTCCAGAGATGATCAGCCATTTTCAAGAGAAGACTACATAAAACACAGATCCAACATTATCAGTACATGAATGAATGCTGAAAAGGCTGACCCTTCTTTCAAAACGAATTCATGTGGCTGTGAAATAGTTTTCTAGAACATTTTTAACTTGGAGAACTGCAACTCTTTACTCATTAAAGAACTTCTCATTTCCTTCTCTCACTAGGCCATAGTAACCATTAGTCTACTTTATTTTT
>PVKS010017894.1:0-41100 GCA_004027875.1 Aplodontia rufa
CTAAGGTTCCAATGAGGAAAAACCTTTAAAACTCACACTTTAGTCTACATGGGCTGAGCACTGGGGAGGTGGAGGTAACAGAAGGTGACCTACATGCTGATCTTGAGCAGGGCAGGTTTCATGGAGACACAGTCTACAGGCACACAGGACCCTGTGCTTGGAAGGGTCCCTCCACCAGCTCTCATCTCTACTGTCCATTTCTTGACATTTTAATGAGGGGACCCAAATTTTCATTTTGCAGGATCCATAAATTATACAGCTGTTTGTGCTTGAATTTTAAATTCCTCAGCATAAGAATTTTGGGGTCTAACTTCCCTATTTGCATTAAGATAGTATCATGAAAATGAACCTTAAAAAGGTCATCCACGTAGTCAAATAGCACAATCTACTTCTCATGAAGCAGCTGAGGGTTGGGGTACAGTGACTCCCAGGTGCAGGGAACGAAGGTCCTCTGCCAGAAACAAGGAACCAGCCCTGCCCAGGACACAGAGGTGGGCACAGCCCAGGTCCCTCACTTCTTATCTGGCCAGGAAGGTGGTGGTGGCTCTGGACCCCAGGAGCCTCTAAGTTTAAAAGAAATGCAAACTTTTAGTATTCGATCTACAGCAAAGAACTTCTTAATGTTTATAAAGGATAGATAGTTCAAATTCATGAAAATAAATATAAAAAAGAAATAAATTGCATTACTTAAAAATCCACAGTAACAGGAGCCTGTGTTTACTAAGCACTAAGCAGAAGTGCTACCAGACTTAGCCCCCGGATGATTCATTCATATTAAGCCCATCACCTAACATTAGCCCTTATCCAGGACAAACATACCACCTTGCTCAAAGATAGAAGCTAACATCTGCTAGTGTGAACTCTATGCCAAGCGCAGTTCTAAGCATTTTAGATATATTTGCCCAATTTGTTCTCATACTCTGCTAATCCTCATTTATACAGACGAGAGGACTAAGGCACAGAGAAGCTAAGCAACTTGTTCAAGCTCACACAGCACATGGCAAAGTTAGAATCTGAATGTAGGCGGTCTGGCTTCAAAGACGACTCGTTGCCACCACTCTGGACTATAATTTGGCTCTTAATAAATATTTTGCCAGATGGCTTTCTTTTCTATAAAATGAAAGGTGGGACTACGGTCTCACTCTACCCCAAAATGGAGAGCTTGAAAACTGAAAAACTGAAGTGGGCTTATGTAGTAAGCTGGTCTGCCAGACTTCTCCTTGCCAATGGTGGTGAGGAGGCACGGATTAAGAACTCAGAACAGTAATAACAGATGCTGGAGGGGATGTGGAGAGATAGGCACACTAGCACACTGTTGGTGGAGCTGCAGACTGGTACAGCCCCTCTGGAAAGCAGTGTGGAGAATCCTCAAAAAACTAGAGATGAACCCACCATATGACCCTGCTATTCCACTCCTGGGTATTTTTCCAGGGGATTTAGAATCAGCACATTATAGTGACACAGCGAAATCGATGTTCATAGCAGCTCAATTTACAATACCTAAATTATGGAACCAACCCAGATGTCCCTCACTGGATGAATGGATCCAAAAACTGTGGTACATATATACCATGGAGTTCTACTCAGCAATTAGAAACAATGATATTGCAGCCTTTGGAGGTAAATGGATGGCTATGGAAGAAATCATGCTGAGTGAAGTCAGCATAACCCAGAGAACCAAGGGTCGAATGTCTTCACTCATCTGTGGAGGCTGGAGCTAGACCCTGGCCAGTGTGAAAGGAGGTCAACTCTTATGTATTAAACCCAGAATAGGTGTAGTGACACATGACGTAGAGATGTATTGGGAAGGAGAGGGGAGCGGGGGTGGGATAAGGGTGGTAAATTAGGAGTGGGATCTAGGGGGTAAATCTAATTTTCAGAATATATATATATAATATTGTTTCATTGGAAGCATTTTTGATTGTTCAACAAATAAATTTCTTAATAAAAAATAACTTAAAACAGGTTACACGGTGTCATCCAAACAGAAGAACAGTCAGGACAGACTCTAAAGGATGGGAATTCCTGAGAGCTCCTAGAAACACGGTAATGTCCTTGACCCCAAAGAGTGAGTCTCAGGTACCCTTTAACAGCACCCACAATTAGAAAGGTGGTCATGGAGCATAGAGGAGGAAGGGCCCTGGTGCCCCCTTGCACGCACTGGCTGCTGGCTGCTACAGGTAGGCCATGAGAGCCAGCCTAGCCCAAGGATCCTAGCCAAATTCTCCACCAAGACAGTGCCTGCCTTTCCCATGGTTGAGGTTTCAAGTTCACTGCATTTGTGGTAAGACTTGCTAGGGACAATGGATGGATTTTTATTTTCCTCTGGCATCCAAGTCTCTCCACCTCAGACTTTCGACTACGCTAGTTCAGATGTCAGCTCCAGCGCTGGGAAGCTGGGTCACCTTTGAAAAATTACTTAACCTTATGCATCAGTCCCTCATTTAGAAAATACTGTCACATAGCTTAGCTGTTAGGAGTAGAGTCTACAGCCAGGCTTCCTGAATGCAAATCCTAGCTTTGTCACTTGTAAGCCTATGAACTTAAGGCAAGTCCATCTATGGACCCATGACTCAGTTTCCTAATCCATTAAATGGGGATAGTGATAACACCTCTCTCAAAAGTTAACAGCCGGATGAACCAAATTACTTGGCTCTTCAAATATTTGCTCTGGTCATTATTACTTTAAAATATTGTTGCGATTAAATGATATAATATACACCTGACACCTGAGAGGCACCGAGGGAAGGTGAATCATTGATATAAGTTTTATTACCATTATTCTAGCCAGCCTGGCCCTTAGAGCAGGGAAGCAGCCAGCAGGGCCCTGGGAAATAGAGAACATTCTCCAGCGATTTACGAGTTGGAGTCATAAAACCCAAATGTAAGCCAGTAGTGTGGACAGAGAGGCTGCCCCAGGCAGGGTGCTCATGGGAAAGAGTCATCCAGCCAAGGATGCCCTATGTCACAGGCCTGGTCACCTCAAAAGGCAGGTGAACCAGTCCCAGTCCGTAGTCCCCAGGGCCCCCTGGGGAAGATCCAGCAGCTACCTCCGGACTTCTGCGAAAAAGTTACAGGCAAGCTGGTGCCCAGTGGAGGCTGCCAGCACTTCCTAAGTCCTGACTGCTGCGGAAAAAAAGTCAAGAAACCACCAACTAGGGGTTGAGCGATCCTGCTCCAATCTTCCCTCCAAGTCACTTGGAAGGGCTCAGGGTGTCCCGAGGGCGTTTCTGCTTGCGCGCTGGCGCCCCGGCGAGGAGCGCAGAGGCGGGCTCGGGTCCGGGAAGGGTCCCCGTTCCCCAGAGGGCTCCCGCGGAAAGTTGGGAAAGCGCCGCTGCGCTCCGCCGCACTCGCGAGCCCTTCCAGCCCAGCGCAGCGAGCGCGCCGGCGACAGTGACAGCGCGATCCCGGGCCCTCTGCCGGCGGGCGCGGAGGGCGACCCGAGGCAGCAGGGCCTCCCGGTCAGGCCCCGAGCCCCGGCCTCCCCAGCGCAGCGCAGCGCAGGATCCCGGCCCCCGCCCCAGCTCCCGCTCCGCGCCCGCGCGCCCCGCAGCGCTTACCCGGGGCCGGAGACCCCGCCAGCAGCAACGCCGCCGCCAGCGCCAGGAGCCGCATCTCCCCGCCGCCCGCCCGGCGCTGTGACGCGGGAGAGCGCTGCCGCCGCCAGGCCTGGCCGCCACCAGCCCGCCCCGCGCCCGCCCCCGGCCCCGGCCCCGGCCCGCCCCTCGCGCCGCCTGCCACCTCTGGGTCCCTCGGCCCGCAGAGGGCCTGGGGAGCGGCCTCGGGATTCATCCGTTCAGCGACCTGGGGTGTTGGCTTTCGCCGCGTCCATTGCTCAGATTGGAAAACTGAGGTCACCCGTGACAAGGAAAATACAGAACTGCAAAGGGCTGATCGGTCCCCCTGCCCACAAGGACACAGTGTTCCTAAGTGCAAGCGGGCTGGGAGGTTGGGGGCGGGAGTACACGTACCAAACCCCTGACCTGAGACTGTTCCAGGGCCTTTAGAAGCCCCAGAGCAGCCTAGGAAGGAGAAAACCTCTTCTGCTGCCTCAATTTCTAGACAAGACGCTGGGGTGCAGAGCTTTGAAAAATTAGAGGGCTCACATGGGCACATCTAGAATATGCGAAAACTGTTAACAATAGTGACCATTTAGGGCGCCCTCAGCCAGTCCTGGGCTCAGTTGTTGGCACAATGTTACCGTATCCTTCCCCTGTGAGACCCTGCCCCGATTTCCACCGTCTGTACAATGGGGAAACTGGCCCATCCCATCCCTCAAGGTGTTTAAGAAGATGAAGTAAACCAGTTCCAGTTATGATATGTGGCTCAGCGCCTGACGTTAAGGTCAGCTATCATCGTTATTAATATAGCGAGGGACACAGAAGCAGGGAGATAAAGAACAGACCCAAGTCTGGGCACAGGGAGCCCAGACAAGACCTCCAGCCCAGAACGCTCTGAGCCAATGCCTGGTCTCTTCATCACGGCTGTAAATTTGGGATCTGACCTTAACTGATGTGTTGGTTCAGGATCTCTAAGCAAGAAAACTGTGTTTTAGGTATGCGTTGTGTGTATCAATCAAGGAGGGCTTTGTGGGGTTCCAGAAAAGGAGATTAGCAGCCAGATGTGGGGTCCTTGGTTGTGTGGATCCCTGGAGAGGATGTGGTAGAGGAAGATGAAGGATCTCCATCTCTTTACTTCTAAGCAGAGGGAAGAGGGATGGAGCAGGCAGGGAGTGGCTGAGCCTCAGGGCCAGTCCTAGAGACACTATCCCCCTGTAGCCCAGGCCAGTGATAAAAAGGCTTTGTGAGCTCTCTGGAAAGTGGACACTCACTGGGGTCCTTGGGCACTTTGGAATCTTCCAGCTGGGAGGAGCTCCATGGAGCAGGACCTACAGGACCTGGGCTGATCATCAGGGCAACAGGAATGGAGATCAACCACCACCCCCCAGCCAGGTTTGTGGCAGTTGAGGAAGAGAACTGGCTGCATCATCACTGTCACTGAGAGGCCAAGGACAAGAACAAGAACTGGAGTCAAATGGAATTCTATAGCTCGGAAATGCAAGTGTTACTCTGAGTCTTTCCGGAAGAAAGCTTAGAAATCCCTATGCACCGATGAGTGAGAAAGCCATACAATCCCACCCACATGAAATCCCAGGTCATTTTACAGATTAGTAAACTCAGGTTCAAAGAGGACTGGAGACCTGTCCAGGGTTCTGTGGGCCACAGGATATATATGAACTGGGAACTTGGATTCTTACTGTGGACTGCCAGCTAGGGCCTAGAGCCCATGGCAGTGTTTGGGCAGACTGGGGAGAATGTTCTAGAAGAGGGGTAACAGTTCTGAAAGCATACCCACATCCCATGCTGAGCAACAGCTGTGTGGCTTTGGGCCAGTGATGTCTCCGAACATTGCTCTAAGGTGACATCTGTAAAATGACATATCATCGTGAGTGCACAAGAGCAGAGAGCTAAGGGGCTCTTTGATGTCCTCCATGATCTCCAACCCCAGCTGTGCTGCTTGCAAATTGACTCTCCCAGCTGGTAGAGACGACACTGGCTACATTTGGGGGAGCCAGATCCTGCTTTGATCATTGTGTATTTCTAGGTATCAGTCTCTCCTTGCAGAAGTGAGCAGATGTTCAACCCAGCCACACTTCGTCCTGTTTTCTCTTTGCCCAGACTGGTGGCTACTGGAGATTTGGTGTGAAAAGTGCTTTTCTTGCAGTTTTGGGATGCATATGACATTGTTCTGTTTTCAACTGGGTGCTCTCTCAGTACTTTTCAGTTTCTCAAATGATCTAGCAGAACGTCTTGGTGATACCTTTGCTTCGTGACACAGGAATGGGAGAATATTCCCAGTCCCCATGGAACACACAACAGTGACCCCAGGAAGACCAAGTATTTTTTTGCTTTTGTAGACCACATTAGCAGAAAGCTCCTGATCATTTCCTTCCTACTAACTCACTCCCAAGCTTTCAGAGGATCTGCGAACCTCCACTGATTTATGTATTCAGCCTTGGCTCTGTCAGGTCTAACTTTGCTCTGAATTAGAATAATACTCCATTTTTTTTAAAAAGGTTACTGTTCCTAAAAATCCCCATGTGGGGTTTCTAAATAGTCATTCAGACCATGTTTCTTTTCTTTCTTTTCCTTCTTTCTTTTTTTTATTTATTTATTTATTTATTTATTTTGATACTGGGATAGAACAAGGGGCACTTTGCTACTGAGCTACATCCCTAGCCCTTTTTGAGACAGGGTCTCACAGGTTTCTAAGGTTGGCCTTGAGCTTTGGAAACCTTCTGCCTCAGCCTTCCTGAGTCTCCGGGATTAGTGGCATGCACCCCCACTCCCACTTACATTTAGACTATTCTAAAATTAATCCAGGTCCCAGTGAACATTAAACACGCAACTAATCCTAGGTTCTATCAGTCACCATTGAGAGAATTATAGAAATCCAGAGTCTTTCAAAATAAATGCATTCTGTGCTTGTTGGAACCTGGGTCAGAGATGAAAGATTACTGTATAGTTTTGTAATCACCTTGATTTTGTATACAGCAAATATATCCCTAAACACCAACAACAAGTAAACATGTCTCTTCTAAGGTTTGCAGCAGATTTCTATGTATTGTTCTTTCAGTCTGAATGAATCCACATAATTCTGAAGACTTTCTCCTACATATTGTTGATTAGCACGTTTCAGCTAAAAGCAACTATTCAAGTGCTTGAATTGCCACAAAAAAGAAGTGAACATCTTTCCCCAGCACATCTGGAGAAGGGGTGTGAAGTGCACTTTTTTTTCTTCCTAAAGGTAAGAAACTGGGACGCTGTACACCTGACACTGTAGAATTCGCTCCTTCAAACCTACCACCTGGGTGACTGAGATAGATGGGTCCATTTCACAACCTTAGCAGTAAACATGAATTTGGTGCCGAGTTAGGTGCGGGCTGGCTGGATGCAGCAATTTGGGCCAGCCCCCAGGAAACAGAAAGAAATGACTCCAGGTACTAAGAAGGCTGATGGGACTGGAATAAGGAAGAGCCTAGGAACTGGGTGGGTCATTTGTATGACTCCTCAAAGAAAATCTGTCTTCAAACTGACCACTGATGTGCAAGACTAAAAATCTTAGTTTGTTCCTTCTACTTTCATTAAGTAAAACATTCAATGAATGAAAAGATAAGACTGAAGAATTGTCCAGAATAAGGAAGTCTAAAAAGACTTAGTAACTAAACATAATATGTGACAATGGATGGGATTTTGGATGAGAAAAAAATTGCTAAAAGGACATTGCTGGTATTATTGGAAATTTTTGAATATAGATGGGCTGTATTGTTTATCATATAAATGCTAAATTTTCCAACTGTGGATATGGAAGATAATACTTTAATGTTTCAGGAAATCTACACTGAAGTATTTGGTGTTACCAGACATGATGTCTGCAAATTAATCTTAAATGATTCACATAAAAGTGTATCTATATTGTATATATTACATATATGGAAAGAAACACAGCGAGAGATGCAAAATAAAAGGTATTGATGAAGCTAGACGAAGAGTGTATGGAAATCACTGTACTATTCTTGCAACTTCTGCTAAGTTTTTATTTTTTCAAAATAAAATTTAGAAGTAAACATTTGTTTATGGCTAGACATAGTAGGAACTCCCTGTAGTCCTAGCTACTTGAGTGGCTGAGGCACGATGATCACTTGGAGCCCAGTGGTGCAAGGTCAGACTATCTCGGGGGGAAAAAGTTTTTTTATAAATTTTAAAAATCTCAGTTTTCTTTGATTCATATGCTGGTTACAAGCACCCTATGATTATCAAATGTATTATGAAAAAAATCACATTTCATTTATTGTAAGATGCCCATTGATTATCAAATGCTCCCTTCCAGTTACAACATATATTTAATTCTGATGTCTTGTGAATTTACGCAGAAGAATTGGCTTTCTGAAAGTTTCCATTGTGGACTCCTAATAATTTGGAAATGGGAGATTCAGATATTTCTCTGTACAGGGATGCAATAATTTTCAGGTTAGAGCAAGTGAAGACTAAAAGTATTACATAACAAGCAATCAATCGATTGTGAGGAGCAAGATAAGATAAGATTGTAAGATCCAAGATAAGCAGGTCAGACACAAAGGCCATTTGACTCCCATGGAGGTGAAAACATCAGAACCAACAACTTACTGATGCTAGGAGTGACTGACTCACGTTTCAGGCACATGATGCTGTGGGCCCATCACCCCCTCGAAGTCTATATTCACTTAAGAATCAATTTGGTTTCATAAACAATCACATAAAATTAATGTTGTTAGTGTTTTATTGCTGTCACAATTGTGTATATATTTAATTTTGTTTTACAGTTGAAAAACAACTGTAGGGGCTGGAGCGGTGGCTCGGTGGTTACGGCACTTGCCTGGCATGCGCAAGTACACAGGTTCAAACCCCAGCACCCATGTACACAGCTAAGTGTCAGAGCAAAGAGAGTCATGTGAAAAACTCAATAAAAATTGATTCTCTCTCTGTCTCTCTCTCTCTCACTGTTCTTCTCTCTTTAAGAAAAAGAAAAAGAAAAACAACTATAAACTTGGATGTTTTGTGTTTGTGTTGTTTAAATCATTTCAACAGTGATAACTGTAAGTCAGCACAGGCTCCATAACAATGCTCTTAGCCTTTGAAAAGGATGACACTCAAGTTTGCCAAACACTACCTGGGCGAATTCCCACGCTCTTGTCCTGAGACTGAGAGGGCCTCAGCTTGGTGGTTCCTGGTTGCGAGCTTGGAGGGCTTCAGCAGTTCTGGCAGCAGAGTGTAAATAAGCGCTTGAGGGTTCATGCATTGTTTGTGGACCTCCTCACAGGGTCCTTGTGCTCTGTTCCAAGCTGGGCACCAACACAGCCCTGGGCAGAACACAGCTCACTCACACACCCTCACATGCTCACATGTGTCAGGCTTTGAAATTTGGACGGGGCATTTCATGAAATTCTTTGTTCTACCTTCCCTATGGCTCAGCACATCTCCTCATCCCTGTTCCCAGATCCTTGCCCTGTGGGGCCTTCTGATCAGGGTTACCAAGAGAAGCAGTACTGGGGACCTAGAGGCTACCACGCACTCACGCATCCTGATTCTTCTGTCTAACAAACCCTCTGACACATGCACACGGCTCTCTACTCCCTCTGGGCCAGAGACCACTCTGAATTTGCCAAAAGCTACCCATTTGCACATATATTTATGCTTTCCCAAGTATTTACATCCACAAATACTTACCCTAACCCTGTATGCTTATACTTCTAAGCACTCTTAACCAAGAGGGCTCCCTACCTGAAGGGTGGACCCACGCAAGCTCTCCCGGCTTCTGCCTTCCTGCTCCTGGTTCCTGCTCCTCAGAACCTTAGTTTCCCTGGGCTTCCACAACAAAAGGCCACAGACAGGATGGCCAATGACAGTTTTGGAGGCTGGCAGTCTGAAAATAAGTTGTGAGCCTCACTCCTCGATTGGCAAGCTTGATTTCTTCCGAGTCCTCTCTCTTTGGCTTATGAATGCCATCTTCTTGCTGTCTTCCTGTGTCCTCCCATGGGGCTGTAGTTTAGATCTTCACCACAGGTCCGTCTGCTGAAGCCTTGGTTCATTTTTGTTATTGGGAGATGGTGGAACCTTTAAGAGAAGAAGCTCAGTGGGAGGTTTTAGGTTCTTGAAGGGGATCATGGGATCCTGATCTCTTCCTCTTTCTCTCTTTTACTCTCAACAATAAGGTTCTCTGCCACATACTCCTGCCCTGTTGTGTGGAGCTGCCTCACCACATGGCCAAAAGCCACAGAACCCACTAATCATGGACTGAAACTTCCGAAACTGCAAGCCAAAGTAAACCTCTGCAGTTGATAAGTTGAATATTTCAGGTACTTTTTTTTTACAGTAACAAAAAGATGACTATCCCATGTCCTTTTCCAGGCTAATACATGTGGTCTTTCCTCTGTACATATCTGACATAATCTCCTCTTGTAAAGCTACCAGTTATGTAGAATGAAGATCCTTCTATGTGACTTCATTTTACCTTAACTACTTATTTAAAGACTCTATCTCCAAATATATTCACGTTCTGAGGTATCAGTGGTTAGGACTTCACATAGGAATTCGGGGAGGACACAATATCAATTGCTAAGCACCTCAGAAACTGTTGATGTCCGAGAGGATCCCGACCTTGTTGATGGGACTCTCATCAAATCCCTATCCAAACCCCCTTTGTGATGTCACATTCCTGGTCCATACATTCTGTGTTATTACTTTTTCTGGACTGGGAATTGAACCCAGTCCAGAAAGCATACCCACATTTCTATTATTCTTTCAATGGTGACTGATAGAACCTAGAATTAGTTGAGTGTTTAATGTTCACTGCGACCTGGATCAACTTTAGAATAGTCTGCATGTAAGTGGGTGTGGTGGCATTTTACAAAGGAGCTACATACCCAGTCCTTCTTTTGAGACCAGGCCTTGCTGAACTGCTGAGACTGCCCTCAAGCTTGTGATCCTCCTGCCTCTGTCTCCTGAGTTATTGCAGCCTTCTATTGCCCAGTGCCTGCCGACATGTTATTCTTAACATCTGCCCTTTCTCTGTTTCTCCCTTTATTCTCCTTTAACTTCTCCTGTTATTCTCCTCTTCTGGCCTTGTTTATGTGATTTTATTTCCTGTCTTGGGCCCTTCATCTTTACCCTCTCTCTCAGTCAAGTTCCCCGCATTGGCTCTCTCTTGAGGTTCTTCCCACCTAAAGATTTCAACCGTTGCAAGAAATAAGGACACATTTCCAAAACAGCTCGGTCATTTCACTGTTTTGAGGTTTGGGCCTTAACCATTAGAAAGTGCTATTAAAATTAAAACTAATTGAATTCTAAAGAAATGAAGATTAAGATGCCAAGAGCTAAAATTCTCATGGTGTGATCTGTAGACCATGAATGTGAACAAAAACCTTCTTTGCCCCCACACAAAAAGCTACTTGCATATTATAACGATTTACAATTAAATGGTTCATCGTCTTTTTTGCTCATAAAACATACTCTCTAATACAGAAACTCAAAAAATAATATAGAGAGGGGAAAAATGTCAACAAGTATCAGAGATAATCACTTGGACGTTTCGTTGTGTTTGTGACATTTCCATGAATAACTGTTTATCCAGTGTGCTGTGCAGTGACTGTGTCCCCCTAAAGTTCAAGTGTTAGAAACAACTCCTAAAGTCATGTGAATGTAGCTGGAGGTGTGTCTTCAGAAGGCAATTGGGATTAGACGAGGTCATGAGTGTGGGGCTCCACAATGGCATTAGTAACTTTATAACAAGAGGAAGTCACCCTGAGCAGTCCTGTTTGCTTGTCTCAGCATGTGATGCCCCCTATCATTTTTTGTTGCAGAAAGAAGGCCCCTATCAGATGCCAGAGCCAGGATCCTGGACTTCCCATCCTCCAGAACTGTCAGCCAAATATCTCAGGGTCTTTATAAATTACCTGGTTTCAGGTATTTTGTTACAGAAACAGAAAATATACTGAGAAAGAGTAAATGTGATATTCTCCAAGTTATTTCCTACTTAGTTATATCTAATGCACAAGAAACATTTTGATATGTTTTATTTCTCAGTCCTTTACCTATTTTTCGACAATTTTTGGTAAATTTATTTGAAATTTCAAAGTAGCTATATTGTCTTTTTCTGAAAATTGTAAATTTATGTCCATTACATGTAACACTTCTGTTTTGTCTTATGAATTGATGGTAGCTTTCAGAACAATGTCAAATACAAATCATTATACATGACCTTTTTCTTTAACAAACTCAACTTCAATGGGAATAACTGTAGTTTTTTCTTTTTGCTCTTTTGTTTGAGATAAACATTCCATGTCATCTGAAAAAAAATTCTTAGTTTCTAAGGAATTTATAAGACCAATGCTTGTTTGATTTATTAAATGTCTTAAATTGAGATATGATTCATATTCCATAAAACTCAACTTTTCAAGTATACGATAGAGTAGTTTATATTTACAAAGTTGTGTAACTGTTTTTGTGAGGGCTTTTAATTTTGTTTTGGTTTGGTTTTTTTGCTACTATAACCAAAAGACCTGACAAGAAAAATTTTCGAGGAGGAAAAGTTTCTTTGGTGTTTATGATTTCAGAAGTCTCAGTGCATAGACAGCCGACTCCATTGCTCTGGGTGAGGCTGAACGCCATGGTGGAAGGGTGTGGAGGAGAAAAACAGCTCAGGTCATGGCAATAAGGAAACAGAGTGTTCAGCTCACCAGGGACAAAAAATAAAGCCCCAAGGCATGTCCCCAGTGACCTACCTCCTCCAACCACATCCTACCTGCCTACTGTCACTTCCCGGTTAATTCCTATCAGTGGCTCAATCTCTGATTAGGTTTAGGCTCTCATAACCCAGCCATTTCACCTATAAACTTCCTTTCTTTGTTTACACATGAACTTTAGGGGGACACATCATATCTAAACCATAGTAGTAACGATCACTGCTATCTAATTCTTCCAGAATGTTTTCAACACCCCAAGAAGCAGCATTGTAACTACTGGTATTCCCCTATATCCTGGAAACAGCAAATCTGCTTTCTATCTCTATCAATTTGCCTATTGGATATTTAACATGCATAGGCTCAAACATTCCGTAGCCTTTTGGATCTGGCTTCTTTCATTTCACGTTTTCAGTTTCGCTCGTATGTAACATGGATCAGTTCTTCATTTCTTTTTTCACTGAATAATATTTCACTGTATAATTTTGTTTATCCATTTCATGGACATGTAGGTTATTTTTCATTTTTTAAATTTTACTGAGGGGTTGTGTTGTTGTACAATCATAAATGCATAGGTAGTAACAATATGATACACCCCGATCCTAATCCTAATCCAGAATCACCCCCACTTCACCCACACCCCAGTCTTGACTAGTCTATATTCCCCCATAACAAATGTCTTTATATATATATATATATATATATATATATATGTATTTACATATGTATATATGCATATATATTAAGATTGTGCATATTCCAGAATTAAATGATTGTACAGGTATTATTTGACTCCTCAGGAGAGTAGAGAGTAAACTATGTTGCTCATTCCCCACCTAGATCCCTCCCTATCATCCCTTCCTCTCCCCACCCGCCCTTCTCTCCCCCATCCCCACATACCTATGATCCCCCCTAGATTACGGGTTGCTTCAACTTTGATGAGTCTATTACATGAGCTGTACCTTTCATGTCAGGAATCATGTTGCTATGAATGTTGTATGGACATGTTTTCAAACCTTAAATTGACACCTATATTTCCTCTAAGAGTTATAGTTTGGGCTCTTTTTTTTTTAGAAAGAGGGACAGTGAGAGAGAAAGAGAGGGAGAGAGAGAAACAAGTTTATATTTTAGTTTTTCATGTGGCCTTTGTTGCTACAACACTCAGTTGTGTAAGTGGTGCCTGGGTTCGAACTCAGGTCCTCATGCATGCTAGGCAAGCGCCGTAACCACCGAGCCACCACTCCAGCCCCTAGTTTGGGCTGTTACATTGGGGTTTTCTCCATGTTGTTAATATTTATATCTGGTTTGAGGGAAGGATCCAGCTTTACTCTTTTGCATGCAGGTATCCTGTTGCCCCAGCACCATTTGCTGAAATGTTATTCTTTCCCTCCTGAATTAATTTAGTATCCTTATTAAAAAGGTAACTGACCATAAATGGTTGGGTTTATTTCTAATTATCATGTTCATTTAATATTTATTGAGATAATCATAAGGTTGTACTTTCAATATGAAGTATTTCCAGATGTAATAATTTTTAACTATTAGTGAAAGAAAGATGCAAATTTAGGGATGAATTATCCTTTTCATATTCAATTAAATTTATCACTTTGTGTTTATAAGTGGGATAAATATGTCATTTGCTGTATCAGTGTCATCTCTTTTAGCCTTTTTTAATTCAGAAATTTATTTGTTGAACAATCAAACAAGCTTCTAATGAAATAATAATATATATAACTTCTGAAAATTAGATTTACCCCCAAGACCCCCCAATTACCCACCCTTATCCCTCCCCCCTTCCCAATACATCTCTACAAATATCTTAGATTGAATGACATTACACCTTATCTGGATTTAAAACATCATCTTTTTTTTCTTTTTTAAAGAAAGAGGGACAGTTAGAGAGAGAGAGAAAGAGAGAAACAACTTTATTTAGTTTTTCACATGGCCTTAGTTGCTCCAACACTCAGTTGTGTACGTGGTGCTGGGGTTTGAACCCGGGTCCTCAAGCTTACAAGGCAAGCTCCGAAACCGCTGAGCCACCGCTCCAGCCCCTTAAAACATCATCTTAATCAGGATTTGTGACCAAGTTTGTGTAAGTTTTATAAAATGAGTATCATCTTTTCTATGGTTTGTGAAAATAAAGAGTTTAAAGTAGTTCATAGTAGATCTAAAATTTTGGTGGTCCCCTGAGCCCTCCAGAGATATACTAGCTTTATCTGTGGAGGTCCTAGGTCTCTGTAAAGTGGTACATTTAAACCACAAATGATGACATATGTTACTTGAGTTTAGCAAGTAATCTCTACCTTAAGAATAATTGAATCCTCTCCTCCTCCAACCAGGTCAGCTGGGGCCATCCTTTCCTTAAAATGTTTGCTTACCTGAGGTTGTCCTCAACCTTCATTTGTCCTCAATGCCCATCATCTTTTCCCTGATCCCCAGCTGTTACTACTTAAAGAAAATACAGTCTGTGGAGCTGACACGTTTGCTTTCCTAAATACCTTGCATCTGTCTCTACATTAAACTATGAGTGTCAGCATGATGGTTAGAACACAGGTTTGGAGTCAGGCTGCCTGGCTATGAAAACTGGTTCTTCTATGCACTAGCCGTATGACCTTGGCCAGGTCTCTCAGCTCACTCGTTGATAAAATGGACCCCCCCGCCCCACTGGATTGTAGAGAGCATATGTGATTTAACATTCATAAAGTATTTAAAACGACGCTTGACCCTGAGAACATCAGTGTTTAGCACATAAATCCATTTGCCTTTTAAAGACTGAAATCCCAGACCCTAGCTATTGTCTCATTATGGTTTCAAATAAAAATACTCTCTTTACTATGCTATTTCTGGTTCAGCAGCCTCCCTTTCCCTTAGATTGTCCTTGGATTCCATCTGCCTACTGGGACTGCCACTCCCCCTCCAATGCCAGATAGCTCTTCTGATAAGCGGCTGACAAAGTTGGGGCCCTTTTGTTCTTCCTGTAGATCCTCCAGCCCCTTTCACAGCAAAATTAGAAAGTCTATGGTTTCTACTACACCTTGCAATGACTGAACTCATCCTCACAAGTTTACACAGGTTCCCAGATAACCTAATGGTTTCTGTTACACTCTGACCAGCAGAAAGAATGCATTCAACATGAGGCCTCAGTTAATCACACACCTATAGTCGAACACACACCTATGTTCATTGTAGTTTACCATCCTTCCGAGCTCCACTCCCTTCTAGGAATTCCTGTCTTTAACTCAGCTTGTTCAAAAGTGGCCTTAGCTTCTCAGCCAACCATCATTTCCCTACCCCTTCTGCTGTTCTTCCTCCTCATATTCCTTCATTGGCAAATGGCACCAACTTTCACCAACTTTCACTAACTGTCATCCAGGAGGGAGGAGGAGAGAAAACAACCTTGGAGATTATACTCGACAGTTTTTCACCACCTTCAAACACCAGCTCTGCTCCATAGTTTCAATCTTGTCAATTGCCCAATTCCTCCTTCTACCATCTCTTTACCTAGACTCCTGTCCTCTGTGATGCTCTCTCCCATTCATCCTTTACCCTGCTCATCAGAGTGATCTTTCACAAATACAAATCTGAGTTGCTTAAAATCTCTTCTTGCTGTTTTTGGGTTAGAGGGAGCTTAAGTTCCTTATTTGGGGCTCCAAATTCCTACCTGACCCAAATATACATTTATGTACAACAGAGGGACACAAAACCACCCATTTTAGCCCAATTCTTTCCATATCTACTTATTCTTCTCTCTCCTGCTCCACTCCTCAGATTTTCCAAGTTTTTTCCTTGCGTTATCAGTCTCCTCTCTCTCTGCTGGGTCATGTTCATTACCATGTAGACTTGGTTTATCAACTTTGTTTCTGTAGTCTCCTTTGGTCCAGCTGTAGCCATATGCTTTCCGGGCTAACCTTATCAGCGGGGATGTTTCATGCTTGTCCCTGGAGGTTGGCCTTATGTCCATGACTGATAGGCATGTGACCTCTCCCCTTCTCAGCCACTGAGACTGCTTCCTTAGAACCGTGAGCAACCTCCAGGCTCCAAATGAAATGGGAAGCATTTCATCCTCATCTCGCTCTCTCCCTAGAATTTAACACTTCTCACCATCCTGAAACCGTCTTTTCTTCGTTTGGTTGACTTTGCAGGAAATCTTATGACATGCACTCCACCCTTTTCTTAATTTCCATACCATACTAACTCTACCCCAGCTCCCTAGTTAGCTTCATCTATCCACTGTTGGGTTTAAATATGGTACCATTCATGTACTGTTAACTTCACTTAGGTTTTTAATTCAGACTTGTCTGAGAGTTCTAAATTAGAAACCACCTCCTATTAGCGTTTCTACTTTGACATGCTGTTAGTATTTAGAATTGACCACCTCCAGACTAGTTGCCCCCATGGCACACTTATGCCTGCATGTCACATACAAACATGCTTACACATGTTGCGTATACACATTTACGCCCACACAGACTTGCACACCAATCTTCCTCCACAGTCTCCCCTTATCAGCAAATGTTCAATCACTCCTCTGCTCCTGCAAGGAACTAGAGAATCCACAAGTCCAAGTCATCACCATCTCTGGCCTGGGCTTCTGCAATAGGCTTCTGATTTCTCCACTTCTTACTTTCTCCTTTGGCTGTGATCCTGATCTACACTGATGAGTGAGTTTTTTTAAAAAAATATGAACTTGATTATGTCACTTCTTATAACCAACTGCACCAAGCATGAGGCATAAGCTAAGGCAGCATAACTGAGGAAGGTCTCTTTGAAACAAAGTCACAACCTCAGAGCTTAAAGCTCAGAGATGAGCAAGGAAAGATAAGGGTTGCATTCCACTTAATGGAGAACACAGGTGCATAGTCCTTGAGGTTTGAAAGCTTAGATAATTTAAGTAAAGAAGAAAAATCAATGAGCTTGAAGCACAGTGAGGATGCTAAGAGATGGTGGTGGAAAAGATGGCAAAGGCTGAGTCCTGTAGGGCCCTGTAGGTCATGAAAAAGCACCCCTTAATTGTTCTAAATTATATATATGTATATACTTTTTTTCCACCCACTGGCCGTAAGCTCCACACAGCCACACCCACAACTGGCTTGTTTCTTTTGGTCACTTTTTATTCCCCAGGTCCGGTACAGTGCCTGGCACATGGTAGGTGCTCAGTCTGGGTGGAGTGTATGAAGTGATAAATTCCTCTAGCACTGCATCCAGGTTAAAGCACCTGGCAATTCCCAAAATGTACTGTGTCAAAAGTCCCTGTTCTTGTCTAGCTCATCAGGGGGTAGTTGTGTCTGAAGATATTTTTTTGATTTTTGCCACTGCAGGGGAGGAAATGCTACTTACTGGCAGCCAGTGGATAGAAGCCAGCTCCCAAAGCGAAGAACTATTTGAGAGCTGCTATGGAGAATCCCTACCCTAGTTTAAACTACTTGTCCTCCAAGTTCTGTGAAAATCACCTTTTCTGGAAAGTTTTGTCTCCTGATCAAATGGTTCGTATCTGAGGTTCCTCCTCTGAGCACCCCATTCTTGATGCGATTCATCCCCTTGTCTGTTTGTGTCAATAGAAGTAGTAGAGTTTGGTATACAGGTTGAGCGTCTCTAATCCTCAAATCTGAAATCTGAAATGCTCCGAAATCTGAAATTTTTAAGCTCTGATACGTCACAAGTGGAAAATTCCATACTTGATGTCTTGTGATGCCTGTAGTTAAAAAGAGTTGCACTAAAATTTGTATTGTAGAAAATTGCCTTCAGGATATATGTATAAGGTGAATATGGAACAGAAGTGATTTTTGTGTTTAGATTTGGATCCCATCCCCCCCAAAATCCAAAACCCCAAACACTTTTGGTCCAAGAATTCCAAACTCCTAAGGGAAATTGGGCTGTGATGGATACCTTTTCTTGAATGAATGCAGCCCATCCCCCTGGAGTGGCAATGGGTAGGTAAATGAATTTCATGGCAACATCTAAGCACATATAGTTGACACCTGTTAATTCACAAAAGGAGCTCCCTAGCCCTGTGTCTACTCTGTGAAGCCACCTGTCTCCCAATGTCTGTGCTACTCCAGAACTTACCGAAATGGCCATTTCTTACGGGTGTGACCCGAAAACATTAGTCACTGCGTTCTTAGAGTTATTCAAGTTTAATCCCAACAACATAAGACACAGAACTAGGGCACATATGACAGATTCCTAACAATGAAAAAATAGGGCGGAAGCTTCATTTGCAGTTGGGTTGCTTGTGAGTCACACCTACTTATCCAGCAAGCATGGGCTGCTGATCTCCAGCAAAAATCGAAATCCCTAAAGTCACACGCTTGTCTTCCAGATCTTCTCCTACCAAAGTCCTCTGCTTTGGATTTAAGTTTTGAAATAGACTCTGGTGGAAACGAGGTGCCTGAGGGAAGGGCTTCTTCCCCTCCTGTCTTGCTGCTCCAAGCTCCAGACCCTGGTCCTCTCTTCCTGCCCTGGTGGCTCTGATTCTGCTGACTGGGAAAGGAGCAGCCCCAGGTGCTGCAGGTAAGGGCAG
This sequence comes from Aplodontia rufa, assembly GCA_004027875.1. Taxonomy (NCBI): domain Eukaryota; kingdom Metazoa; phylum Chordata; class Mammalia; order Rodentia; family Aplodontiidae; genus Aplodontia; species Aplodontia rufa. Next base: position 18,798 of record PVKS010017894.1, read on the forward strand.
GGGTGGGCGCCTCACCTCCAGCTCACTGCTCCTGCTCCTGCTCCTGCTCCTGCTCCTGCTGCGAAGCAAGCACCTTGCTAGGGAACCTGGAACATTCATTGCTGTTGGAAGGGCTTTGTTCCCCCTCCTCCAGCTGTTGGTCCTGCTCTTGGCCCCGGGTCTTCCTCCTCTCTAGCATCTCCTCAAAAAAGATCTGGCAGCTGAAGCCCTCTCGGATGCCGTGCTGGGCGTGCTCCAGCAGTGCCTCCAGCGTGGGGAAGACACGGCAGCAGGCCAAGCAGCGGAGCCCGTAGTTGGTGGTGACCAGCCAGTCTGGGTGGGTCCGCAGGTCCTGGAGGCAGCACTCCAGGGGCTCCAGCAGCTCCTCGTCGGTCTCTGAGCAGCAGTTGTTCCTGCAGGCTTCCAAGTCCCAGCGCAGGTCAGTGTTGGAAGCCATCTCGAAGGAAGAGCCTTTCCGCCTTTGTCGCTTGATGAACTCGGCTTCACGGATGCGGGGCTTTCTGCTCACCGGCTGGAAGCCCGCCTCGGTCTCCCAGGCTACGGCCACTCCGCGCACGGTCTGCACGTGGGTGTAGAAGGCGCACACGCTCTGCGGGGGGCTGTCCTGGTCGCACAGACAGGAGCAGCAAGACTGGTACTGGGAGTAGGACTGGTACTCCGAGGAGGACTGGGATGATGGAGAACTGCTCCAGCCCAGCATCCCCCGAGCCCGGGCTGTGAAGTAAATGTCCCTCTCATGGGGAAGGGCAGGTCCTGGCTGCAGAGATGTTTCCTCCCTCTTCATGGTCCCTGAGAAGCAGAAGGCATTTTTTTTAAGAGAGAGAAAAAGAAAGAATCAATTTTATTTATTTATTTCATCTGGCCGTTGTATCTTCCGCACATAGGTTGTGTGTGTGATGCTGGGGTTTGAACCTGGGCCTTTGTGTTTGCGAGGCAAATGCTCTAAAAGCTGAGCCACTGCTCCAGCCCTCTGAAGGGCATTTGCATCAGTGCCCTCCGAGGGATCAGTTTATAACCTACCTTCTGCAGCTGCAGATTCTGGAAGGTACAGGTTTGGGGGTCCTAGGGCAGGTCCCATCCCCTACCTTTAACTGTTTCCTCCTAACTTGAAGGTACCAAAATTCCTGCTGTGTGGGGTGATGGTAAGGATCAAATAATTATATCCATGTTATCACCAAAAACTTAACTACACCCCCAAAAAGGCATCAGCTGGTGAATAGATAAACAGATTGTGGTATAGCCACAGGATGGGATTTTATGCATGAATGAAATGAATGAGCTATGCGTGTATGTGGAACAATATCCATATGAATCTCTAATGCATTTGTTAAATGAAAGAAGCCGGATTTAAAAGGCTGCACAATATTTGAATCTGTTTGGATGTCATTCTGGAAATATCAAATTTATAGGGACAGAAGAAGAGACGGCCAGAAACCGGCTGCAGAAGGTGGAGGCTGGGAGGGCACTGGCGGTCAAGGTCACAAGGGGACCTTTGGGAGTTACAGCAATCTGCCTTGATTCAGGTGGAAGTTACATAAATGAACATGTCACAGTGCTTCAAATTTTACATTTAAAATTGGTGAAGTTTTTGTACATAACAGCTCAATGAAGCCTATATATAAAAAAACAACGAATACAAGTGCTTTGAGCCATCTTTCCACGTATTCCCCTTCTCCGTTTGGGACATGTCTCTGTTTTACCCAGGGGAGCATCTTCCCCACCCCTCCTTAAACATGGCTATGTCCATCACCATTCAAGTGCTTACCATAGTTTAACTCCTTTAATATTCAAAATAAGTCTAAGAAACTGCACCTAAATTATAACTCCTGTTTGACAGATGAGGAAGCTGAGGCACAGAGACCTTAAATGACTGGTAGAGCCACTTGGCCTCAAGAGCAAATGTTACTCTGAGGACACATCCTGGTGGCCTTCAAACAGCTATTCTAGATTAATTTGCATCAATTTATTATAAAAATTTATATGATTGCCAAAGTCAAAGGATCAACATGCTGTTTCTTCAATGACACATTAAACACACAATGGTGACTATTTTACATTTTCATACACATATCTCCTGAAACCACCTCATGTGCTCATAACAGCAGCCTAGGTCTCCATAAAGACCAATTTCCTCCTCCACCACCATCTGTTTGGATGGTCAACACACCCCTTTAGTAACAGTATGAGGAATGACCTGGTGCCTTGCCCTGGCCTTCCATCTCAGGGAATGCCCCTGGCCCACCTCCAACCTGTCCTTTTGACCCACCTGACAGGCACAATTCCATATTCTCTTCCGTGGACTCGGGGCTGGTCACGCTGAGGGTGGTCCCATCAGTGGGTGACTGTTCTCCCCTGTGATCCATAAAGAGGCGTTTCATGATTTGAAATCAGCACCCAGGGTCTCAGTGTCCCAGATGTATGGTGAAAGTTGGCTTGGGCTGTACTGAAGCCCTCTGGCTGACAGAGCCCAGTGGCTGCTTGCTGGGCTTTCCACCGTCACCAAGATGCTAGCTAGACTCTATGATGTCATCAGTGACACGGGTCTGTTCTGTGACTCCTGGCAAGGACAGAGACTCGGCTAGGATGACAGGAGAGGCTTCTCAATATGAGCTCACTTCCTCCTGAGAACTTTTCCCAGTGTGTTATCAGACATACAAACACAAAACACAGACACATACATATATACATGTAAAGACACAAACATATAAGCACACATACCCATAAACACTTTACACACATAAACATGTGCACACACTTAAATGATCACTCAGATGCACATAAACTAAAACATGCTTGAATACACAAAAACACATATACAGTAGCGTAAACATGCACAACACACTCCCACACACCTGGACACAAAAGCCACATATTCACTTAACCACACACACATATATGCTCACAAACTCACACCAGATCCACTGAACCACACACATGCTCCCATACATGCGGTCATCACCCAATATCTGCACGGGCCTTCTTCCCACCGTGGAGACCGGATGATCAACAATCTCGCCTCCTCCATACTGCCTACCCCAGAGTTCCCACCTGGCCCTGTTTAGGCTCAGCCCTCTGTGCCTCCACCTGCCACTAAATACGCACTCAGTTCCTGCAGCTCCAGACTTCCTTGTGCTGTTCATTCACACCAGGGACCCTCCCTTCCCAGGCTCAGGACTATGGTGCCTGTTTCTTTTCCCTTACTTCCCTGTATGGCTCACTCTTTCCTTCCCATCTCTGCTGAAATGTCACCTTATCAGAGGATACTGCTTATACCCCAAAGAAAAGAGTACTCTTCATCTCTCTGTCGCCTTACCCTACTTGGCTTTTTGTTATGGCGTTACCACAGTCAGGCACACATAGTGTTCATGTGTGTGTGTATCATGGACTTAGCTGTGTCTGTATCCTTCTCCCTAAATGCAAGCTCCAAGAGGGTAAAGAAGAGGTCCTTTGTGTTGTGAAGATTATCATTTAAGTGGAGAAAAGAGATGCCTTTCCCCCCATTATCTCCTAGTATCTAGAGCAATGTTTAACCTATTAACAAGTACTTTAGAAATAATTGTCAAATTAATGGATAGATGAACAATCAACACATCAGATTGACAAAGGGCATCCCATGCTTCATGCAGCTGTTTTCTCTCTGAACCTCAGATCTCTGCAGCTCCAACGCATGCTGGTTCTCTCCCATGGGGACTCTGAGAATCGTCTCTCCTTCCCCACTTGCACAAACCATGCTTTGGCCACAATCCGCTTGGCACAAATCCAGCCTGCCATTTCTCTTTGTTCCGGGATGTCCTTGCATCTGAACACACTTCCTCTAGTACATTCTGTACCATTTCACTCTGCAGCTAATCCTTTTCCAATCCCTGCCCAGTCTCACTGCTCTATTCTTTAGAATTTCCCAGAAGATAATGGGTTGAAAAGAATCTTGATATTCCAGAAGCAACACCAGCATCACCCACACAACCAGCATCTTCCTGGCTCCTTCTCTTCCCCAGAGGGTGAGGCCACTGCATGGAGGAAAACACAGGAAGCTCCTAGGAGTGATGAAAAGTCACACCTGCAACAACAGAGAGACGATGTTCCCTGGTTAGAAGAGGAAACTGTAATTGTAAATGTATTTTTCTGACCAAATAAATATAGAGACTTGACTTACAAAAACAAGGGGGTACCAGCCTAAAAATAAGATCAATAATATAAAAATTAGTGTAGAAATGAATGCTGTAAGTTAGAATTTGGGGTTTCGGTTTTTTGTTTCTTTATTTCTTTTTTTTTTTCAAGTCCTGGGGATTGAACCACTGAGCTACATCCCCAGTTCCTTTCTTGGTGGGGAGTGTGTATTAGGATTGGAACTCAGGGGCAAGTCACCAGTGAGCTTCATCCCCAGTCCTTTCTATTTTTTGAGACATGGTCTCACTAAGTTGCTGAGGCCAGCCTTAAACGAGATCCTCATGCCTCAACCTCCCGAATTGCTGGGATTATAGCCATATACCACCATCCCCAGCTGTGGTAGGTTAAAATTTTTAAGGGATAATGTAAATAACAAATGTATGAAAGAAAAGAAGACTCAGCCAATAAACGATACAGAAAAGTTTTATTTACTATTATAAAAATTAACTTTGGTGTGAAACAACTAGAATGTTTTGATAAGGTTTGGATGTTATATTTTAATTTAAAATATGTAAAAAAGAAAATACAAGTTAATATTTGTAATTATAGGGTGGCTTTTTTCCCACTTAAATGATAGTCTTCACGAGCGTTGAGGTCTTGGTCGTCTTTCTTAACTTCATTGTTTTAAAAACATCTCACTGCTTCAATTTGCATTTCTCTGTGTTTTAGTGAGACTAAACAGAAAAACAAGTAAAGGAAATGAAAAGGGAATTCCCATGAGAAGAAACACAGATGGCTAGTGAATGTATGAGATGTTCCATCCAATTTTAAAAAGGGCACTACAACTTAAAAACCTATGTTATGCACTACATCAGCTTCTACCTCTACCATACGCAAGAGTTCATGTGATTGACGATGCCACGTGCTGGTGAGAACTCCAGAAAATAAACGTTCAGTTAACAATGCACCTTCCCGTTATCAGAGGAAATCTGATGGTACCCTGCCCAATTATAAGCGAGCATGCTCTTTCTTTCATTAAGCTCTTTTTCCTGGGGAACAGTCACTTTGCACTTCATGCATAAAATAGCACATAGGGAAATATTTATTGCAGCATTGTTTAATAAAAGAAAAATGGGAAACATGTCAAAGATCCATCAAAATAGAAAAATGGTTAAATAAATTATTGCAACAGAACCAAATCATGGAATACAACTCTATAATTTAAAAAAAAAGAGGTACTAATAAATTCATGTTGCACAAACATGCAAGATGCAAGGAAATGTACAGTTGATCCTAGTTATGCAAAAATTAAGCATGGTATCTTTCCTCACAGATGCCCTAAATCAAATTCTATATTATCTTTGTAAGGGCACATGGAAGATCTGAAGATAACCATACCTGAACTGAAACCATGTTGCCCTCAGAGGAGAGGATAAGATGCAGCTGCAGGAGACTGAATTTTCCAAAGATTGTCACCAATGTATATTCTATCCTCCATGACAGAGGTACAGGTACGGTCCTGAACCTGGTCCTCTTACATCATGACAGAGTAAGGTCCTGAACCTGGGTGGATTTTGCAACTGCTTCAATCAATAGAACATTATAGGATGACTTGGGACAATGGCTCCCACCACCACCATCCAAGTACCTTTGGATTTAGTCTGGTGTGTCTATCCAGCGACTTCAGCGTTACTAAGCCTGATCCCGTGGGAAACAGCTTCACCAAGTAGATAACATTTTTATAAATGGTTGCTTTTGTCTTTAACCTTATACTTTCTCATCTAAACCCCATTTTCCAAAGTCCCTTGGGTCAGTGACTTTTTTCCCCAGAATCTACATGTGATTCTTTCTTATCCTCTCCACAACCCAGCAAGATAGTCACTGTTGATCTTCTTAGAGAGTCGTGTGGCTCAGAGGGGTTAGTTGAGGTGCGGGTGGATGTTGGAGGTTAGAGGGCTTCCGTCTCAAGCCCTGAAGGTAGGGCTGCTTTGCCAGGCTGTCCCCAAAGCTGTCCTCTAGGCTATATCCAGGATACAGCTGAGAGTGAAGCAGCTCTAATGGTATGCATTTGTCCTTCACCCTCATGTGGCCTCTGGGCTGCTTCTGTCTCTGGGAAGGGCCCCTATCCCAGCCCCTCTGCTTACTCCGTGCAGATATTCAGCTGAGACCACCCATCTAGGGTTCCCGCCCGTCCTCCTTGCCCCAGCCCGTGCAGTTTCCCAGCTGGTTCTTTGGCCTTGCCAGGAACCTCCAACAGGGGTGGTGTGAAAACCCCAAAAGGACCAGCACAGCACTTTCTTGGAGCGCTGTCTGACTCCCAGCCAACTCATTGCAGCATCGCATGTGAGCCCTAAATCTCATCCAGCAGCCCTGGAATGCTTTCCAGTCTTTACTTTTCTTCCAAACCCTCCTCTTCCCAGCCCCTGTTTTTCTCAGCTGAGAGGAAGGCAGCTAACAGGAAACAAACCAGCCAGGGCAGGAAGCAGAGATGCCATATCTCACTCATTTTCCTTTGCTTCTAATACCAGATATCGACTTGGGCCATAATCCTAGCTACCAGCAGCATCAAATCTTTCATCCCGGCCCCAGTGAGAGTCCAGCAACAGCCTGGTCTCCTGGCCTAGGAGACTGATGCTGCAGGTTGCACTTGTGGCCTTACTGTGACTGAGCCCTATGCATGGTGTTTCAAGTGGCAGAGCTTCCCCTCTGCATACTGAAAGTAGGACCCCTTGAGAGAGGATAACCACCCTACCACCCTCCCCAGACTACTCCTGTGATCAGATTCGTACCCAAGGCGGGGAGGGAAGTGGGCCTCTTCCGAGGATGCTGCGGGCCAGGTGTAGGTGGGGAGCTCTGGAGGAGGGGGACATTAGAGGGTTCTGGCAGTGGAGGAATTAGCAATGACCTCATTCTTGTGTTCATTCTGCAGAGAACGTGCCCAAAGTCATCAGACAAGTTGAGGATTGAATAGGGAAGAATTTCTTTGGAGTTCATTTTCTGATGTTTCTCGTAACTACTTACAAAGAAGTGAGTTATAACAGGGAAATGACTCCCTAGGATACCTGGAGGAGTAGGATGGGGGACAGGGTGGGGGGAGGGCTTAGGAAGAACACCTAGGAGACTGGAGGGTGGGAATATGGGGGAACCATCTCAGAAGGAGATCTCTGACTTCCACAAGATATCCATTTAACTCAGGGGTTCTTCTGGGGGAAACAGCAATATGGGGAACCCAAACTGGGCATCCATGACATGGCATTAGGCCTGGATAACTAAGTATGTATACACTTGTTCTTGAATGTTTGATAATGTTTCCCTCTAAATTGTAACTCCATATCATCTAATAAAAAAAAGAAGCAATGAGTTAGTGGCCCACGTAGGGTAAAACTCAGACACCAAGAAATGTAATGGGAAGACCTCCTTCTCGCGTCCTGCAAACCACTGGGAATGGAAGTTTTGCTCTTGCTTTCCTTCAGACTTAATAACAGGCTGTTCCTTTAGCACGATTTGTTTGTCACTGTTTTGGGATTTTGACCTTCATCTCACAAATAGCCTAGGATTTCTCAGTCATCAGGGACCAGGGAAGAGCAGGTCCATGGATCTGAGGCCTCAGGAATGTCCGTTCCCAGCCTAGAGACTCAGAGACTGCCTCCCTCCTGTTCAGCTCTTGCTCCCTGGGACTGTTTTGTTTAATGAGGTTCTGAAGGCAGAAGAATCTGCTTCCAATGCATGCTTCCTTGGAAGGGTGATCCAAGTCAGGACGTCCCACAGGACACCACGCACATGACCCAGGAGCTCCAGCATCCCTTTTGAATGTTCTTAGAGAGCCATACAGGAAGCTCCTGGGAAAGGGTTGGGTCTTACTTCTCATCATGTCCAAAATGAGCTGGCCATAGGCCTCCTGGATACAGCTCCCAGGCCTCAGCTGCTAAGTGTTAGTGCAGGAGCCTCCCAGCAGAATGGCCCAGAGCTCTGACTTGGAGGATGAGAACCCAGGACCCCAAAGGCCAGCAGTGAGTTACCTTGATTTCTAAACATGCTGTGCATATTCTGGTGCAGACTTTATCTTGCATCCAACGCATCTAGATGCTTAGTTGCTGGAAAATAACAAGTGCATGCAAAGATTACCCCTGAGCAGAACTGGAATGATTTATTTTTATACCCACTGTTAGAATAGTTATTTTAAAAACCTACCTTAGGATTGGCTTCTTCCTACACCATCCTTCAGAGAATGATGCAGTTGCTTAATGGACGGAAGAGGTATTCCAAGGAAGGGTAACGACCCTGTCCCTCGCCCAGCATGCTACACAAAGCCTGCGTGGATATCAGACTATTCAGTAATGAAGTAGGGGTGAGGAAGGGAAGATTAGGTTACATAAAATTCCCATGAGAAATTTCCCAAGAAAGGAACCTGAGGCCAAGGCATAGGGATCAGAGCATAAGCAGTCCATTCAAGCCACCCTGTCAGCTTCCTGCCGTGCCTTCTACAGTGCAGGGAGATTACACAGACATCGACTAAGACAAGAGCCTGGAGCTTCACTGCATGCATGCCCGAGGCCTGTGAGCTTTGCCCCAGTAAGAAGATCTGCTTCTAATGACCCTTCTTTCTCCAGGTGCTCAGCTCATTCCCAGGAGGATCTCATGAGCAGGGAAAATGCTTTCAGGGGTGCAGAACTGGGCTCTTGAACATCCATAGTGCAACGGGGAGTGAGCCGAAAGGCCCAGAGCAACACATCTCCCACCTTTTCCACCTGTGTCACCAGCATCACGGGGAGGAGAGAGAAGCATCATGGTGAAGGAGAAAGACAGCCTTGATTCACTTATAAGAAAAAGACAGTTGTCATAGTCTATTCTATATTGCTATAATAAAATACCCAAGGCTGGGAATTTTATAAGGAAAAGAGGTTGATGCAGTTCATGATTCTGGTGCCTGCAAAAATTCAAACAGCATGGTGCCAGTGAGGCACTGCTGGCTCACCATCACAACATGGTGGAGAAGCAGGAAAGGACACAGCCACCTTCAGAAGAAGGCAAGCACAGGGGATGGTGGCCTCACTTCACGTTCTCTTGAGAGAATGAAACCGCTCTTCTGAGAAGTACACCAATTTCTTAGGGCAATGTCCCTGTGGCCTAAGGACTTTCCATTAGGCCCTACCTTGTAAAGAGCCACCATTTTTAAATACCATTGCACTGGGAACCAAGCTTCTGGCTCTGGCATACGAAATTTTGGGGGACAACTCAGGTCATAACCAACCCACAACATGAACTCTGCTCAGAAGTCAACCCAAATTCATTCTGGCTGTCAGAAATTCAGCAAATGTGGTAAAGATAGGAGGCAAGAATATGTGAATCATTAATTATTTACAAAGAAGACTATAAACATCTGCCTATTATTTAAGTTTCAACTTATAATTTTAAATTGATTTATAATAAACTTAAAAATAATTCAGCAAATTTATTCTTACTTTATTAGCTATCACACATAATTGACCATTTGTGTAACACAAATTCACAGGTTATGATACATTACAGCAAAATATAACTGACCTGACCAGAAGGTAATTTTTATACAGTCTACCTGACTTAGCACAATAATTGTAAATGGCTCATATTTGAACTACAAGGGAGAAACAAGTATCAGTAATTGATAAGGAGCAGTCAGTGCAGTCTGTACCACTAAACTCACTGAGAATAAAAGAGATCACAAAAAAGCCAAACTGAAATAATTAATAGACAAGAATAGCAGCAATTGAAAACTCATCTCTCAAGTCCTCAGTGATGAGATGGTCAGGTGGGAGAGCTGTGGTCTGAGGTTTGTGTCCAAAGGCTACATTAGTTGGATCACATCTGCATCTCCTGGGAACTTATTAGAAATGCAAATTCTCAGGCACCACCCCCACTTACTAAATGGGAAATTTGGTTGGGATCTGAGTTTTAAAAGCTGTCCAATACCCCCCATTCCATGCCAGGTGGGGTGATACATGTCTCTAGTCCCAGCAACTCAGCAGGCTGAGACAGGAGGTTCTCAAATTGCCAGCTTTAGCAACTTAGCAAGACTCTCAGCAACTTAGCAAGACTCTGTGTCAAAATTTAAAAAAATTAAAAAGTCTGGGGATGTAGGGATCAGGTCCAAGACCCAACCCCTAGTTTAAAAAGAAATCACTCCCCAAAACTGGTTCTGGTCCCTACTAGGTTTGGAGGATTCCTGGATTTAATAAGTTATAGAAAAACTGAAACAAAGGAGCGCCACATAGTCAATAAAGAACATGGAAAAATATATTCACAATGTCCTGAGTAAAAAATATACCATATAATCCCAGTTATGTAAAACGTAGTTCATGTATATATACATACATGTATATATACACACACCCACACACATATACAGTCTGGAATATACATACCTGAACCTTGACAGCGTGTATCTTTGTATAGAAAGGGAGTTACCCATCCTTTGGTTTATTTTCTAATTTTTCTGCAATAATCATATGCCAAAGGACAAAATTACAACTGATTAGTTTAAATTTTTAATTGGCTTTATTTTTTTTATTCAGAAATTTATTTGTTGAACAATCACACAATCTTTTATTAGATGAATATGGAGTTACAATTGAGGGGGAAACATTATCAAACATTCAAGAACAAATGTATATATACTTAGTTATCCAGGGCTAATGCCAAATCATGGATGCCCAGCTTGGGTTCCCCCTGTTGCTGTTTCCCCCAGAAGAACCCCTGAGTTAAATGGATATCTCATGGAGGACAGAGATCTCCTTCTGAGATGATTCCCACATGTTCCCTTTCTCCAGTCTCCTAGATATTCTTCCTAAGCCTTTCCCCACCCTGTCCCCCATCCTATGCCTCCAAGTATCCTAGGAAGTCATCCGCCTATTGTGTTAAGAATCATACAACTTGACGTTATTATTAGCTTAGCCATCTAACATACTGCTTCCCGATGTATTCTAGCTTCCACAGATGAGAGATACCATTCGGCCCTTGAGTCTCTGAGGTTGGGATACTTCACTTAGCATAATTCTTTCCATCTCCATCCATTTGATTTCAAAAGCCATAATATCATCTTCTCTAATGGCTGAGTAGTATTCCATTGTATACATGTATCAAAGTTTTTGTATCCACTCATCGAGTGAGGGGCATCTGGGTTGGTTCCATAGTCTAGCTATAGTAAATTGAGCTGCTATAAACATTGATGAAGCCACATCACTATAATATGCTGATTATAACTTTTTTGGGGAAAATACCCAGGAGTCGGATTGCTGGGTCATAAGGTGGTTCCATCCTTAAATTTTTGAGGATTCTCCACACTGCTTTCCATAGTGGCTGAACCAGTTTGCAGTCCCACCAACAGTGTGACAGTGTTCCTCTTTTCCCACAGCCCCTCCAGCATCTGTTGTTGTTCGAATTTTTCATTTTTGCCACTCTAACAGGAGTGAGGTCACACAACCTTTTAACAAAATAATATAATATATATGTAGATTCTGATGATTAGATTTACCCCCAAGAGTGCCCCCCAATTACCCACCCTTATCCCTCCTCTCCCCTCTCCTGACCAATACATCTCTACGAATGCCTTAGGTAGTGTAACATTACACCTTATCCGGATTTAAAACATGATAATAGACCTCCTTTCTGAATGGCCAGGGTCTAGCTCCAGCCTCCACAGATGAGTGGAGAAATTCGACCCTTGGTTCTCTGGGTTATGCTGATTTCACTCAGCATAATTTCTTCCATATTGGCTTTATTTTTTTATTCTACAATCAGGCAACACTTCACTCTATATAGTAGAATAAGTATTCCAACGGGCTAAGAGGTTAGTTCTATAAATAGAAAAGGGTTAAAGAAAGTAGAAACAAACAACAAAATATAGATCAATCATTTCAAAGTCACTTTCCTTGACTGAGACAGAGCAATAGAAAAATAACTGATTGGTTAACATTATTTGATTTTTTTGTTGTTGTTGTTTAGGATTAAGGCAGAAAAAAATTTCACTCTCTTGCCAGGAGAAATTGGTCTGTTTGGAAACTTTAGTTGTTACCCCTGCTCTTAATTTCTTAGAAAATCAGATAACAACTTTGCTTCAGCTTGGTGACATGTAACTTTAAGCAGCAATGACTCCCTTTTAACTTTCAGTCTGTTCCTGTTGGGGCCCAGTACAAGAACTCCGCCCCAAACAATGGTCCCTGTAATTTTTATTTAATACATGTAAGAAAATAAGCAACCGATTACTTCCAGTTGTGTTTAAAAACTAATGAGGATGGAGTTAAAAAAAAAGATAGATAGTTCCACAAGTAAAATACTGCAAACCTGCCTGCCTCCTTTCAACTTAGTCCCCAGGAAACTGCACCACCAGCCGCTCAGGCAGGTCCCTCACCCCAAAGCCCCAGAACTGGCAGCAGCCTCTGGATTTGAGAGCACCGTGTGGCTTACTGAGTAGAGGAGACTGGGCTGGAGTGCAGATGCAAACACGCCCATCCACCCAGGGTTAAAACCAAACAGGCTAGAAAGAGGCTGCGTGGGAAAGACATGACATTTGTTTGCGAGGAAGCATAAACAAAGACAAATGAAGACAGTGGAAATGTGGCTCAGGGAGGGCCTGATCAAAGCCAGCTGGGCTGCAGGAGCAGAGACGCCTAGAGGCAAACTCGGCAGCATGTGACTTTGGAGGCCAGGGCAACCTCTCCCGCTGTGGGGACTGCCAGGGAGTCCTAGAACATGAACTCTACTTGAGGAGGTTTGGCATGACGGGCTTCAGGCACCTGAGTCCTGAATTAGCCGTTCCCACTGGTGGGAGGAAGACCCACCCAGATCCATCTTCTCAGTATTTGTTTACCACCAATCCCTTGCCAAATAGAGCAGGGAGTTTCATTATGTCATTGGATTCTTATGATAGTCCTAAAGGACGTGAATTTGACCCCCGGCACCCCACCAATCTTCCAAGGTCAAAGAGCTGCTGAGTTGTGGAACGGTCACCAGAGCTCAGGGCCCATGTCCATCTACACAGCACAGGCTTTGCCCCAACCCAGCAAGCCAGATTGTCACCAGGGCCCTACCAGAGCCCTCCCAGTACCCTTTCCTTCTTTGGACACTGACCCCAGCCCACAGTTCTCCCACCCACTACCAATCCATCACCTTTCTAAGAATGAGAGCTCCTGACAGCTAGTATGAGGCCCAGGCTTGGGACTCTCAAGCATCCCAACTTAAGATGGTCTGACTCAAAATATTTTGACTTTATGACAGTACAAAAGCCACAGCCATTCAGCAGAGACCATTGAAAGTTGGATTTTTTAAAAAATATTTTTATGGTGCTAGGTATCCAACCCAGGGCCTCACGCATCCTAGGCAAGCACTCTACCATCGAACTACATCCCCAGCACTTAAATGTCCATGTTTTCCTGGGCTCATGATATGCAGTATCCTGAGCAGAAGAAGAAAGTCACAGCTCACAGTCACCCATGATGACAAGGGGAGATACCGTCCCACGGTACACTGATGCTGAACTGTGACATTCAATATCTTAAGCGTATTACATGCATTTTTGACTTGCCAATATCTTCAATGTACAATGGGATTACTGAGATGTAACCCTGTGTTAGTCAAGAGCTGGGGCTGGAGCAGTAGCTCAGTAGTTACGGCGCTCGCCTGGCATGCACAAGGATGCGGGTTTGAACCCCAGCACCACGTACACATGATTTTGTCTTCCCTTATTTTGTGTGGGTTATCACCACCTCCATCTTGAAAGTCACTGAAAATCCTGACTGGCATCCATCTTTCCTTGATGGGCCACTAAGGATTTTACATCGTGAAACTTCCCCAAAATTCTCTGTAGATATTATTTCCTCTCTGAAAAATTTCACTCCCGTGGAACTTCTAAAAGCTCTACGAGGACAGATTCCCTTCCTGCCCTCCTGCTCTTCTACCTACCCTCTTCCCTAGGGAAGGAGAGTCTGCCCTCTGAGCCCAGCTGTGTTGTCAGGGGAGGTGCCCTGCAAGTCACAGGCATAAAAACCTTCATGTCATTATCTACAGCTCGGATCCTTCTTGTGGGGTCGACCTGTTGTAGACCCATATAGCCACCAGGAAGAGCAGGGAATTTCTGGACTCAGTAAAGGTTCACATACTGACTTAAGGCCATCCCCTTATCTGTTCATCTAACTAAATGGGAATAAAATCTATCTGTAAGGTAGGTACACTCAAGAAACAGAAGAGGGCTGAACGGTGGCTCAGTGGTTACAGCGCTTGCCTGGCATGTGCAAGTACACGAGTTCAAACCCCAGCACCACATACACAAGTCTCAGAGCAAAGAAGACCACATGAGAAACTAAATAAAATTGATTCTCTCTCTCTCTCTCTCTCTCTCTCTCTCACTGTCCCTCTCTCTTTAAAAAAAAAAAAAAGAAAAGAAAAGAAAAAAGAAGAAACAGAAGAAAAATGAATGCACTCTTGTCGTTTGGAAACAAACGTGCGCAGCAAATTCAAAGAGGCCGAAGAGGAACCTACTTTTATTTCAATGTCAGGGATCCAAACACTTTGGAGGCCAGGATCCTCATGAACACTGTTACTCAAATCCTTGCACACTGGCCATGCTACCTGCAAACTCTGGTTTTAGGAGTAAAAATTCTATCTACCCCCAGAGAAATTCTCACATCTGTGCCAAAACAATATTTACAAGAATTTTTGTTACATGTGGTTTATACTAACAAAAAATTGGAGAGGTATACATTAAAAGACCAAGTAAAATATTGGAAATCATTTCAATCAGTTAAAAAAGATGGCAAAATGTTTAAAAGTCAAAAGCATTTGTGGGCATGTGGGAAAAGAACTGCTTGTAGACACTCAGGGATGAAGATTTAAGCAGCAGCTACTATATCTTTTATTTTCAGTTTCTCCCATGGTAATTAGCTTATCTAGTTCCCCACTTCTTCTTCTTTTTTTTTTTTTTTAAGAGAGAAGGACAGTGAGAGAGACAGAGACAGAGAGAATCAATTTTTATTGAGTTTTTCACATGCCTTTCGTTGCTCTGATATTTAGTTGTGTACGTGGGTGCTGGGGTTTGAACCCGTGTCCTTGCACATGCCAGGCAAGTGCTGTAACTGCCAAGCCACGGCTCCAGCCCTCCCCATTTCTTTAAAGCCAACTGTAGTCATTTAAATTTTCTGAGAAAACCATTTTATTGAGATTTTCAAATTGATTTCTATAAAAGTGCTCCTTATACTTGCTGGTACTATTTGAATTCTGTAGTTCATAGTAATAAATATTTACTAAGCATCTATTTTCAGCCCCGCACAGTCCTGCACGCTGGGGTTACAATAGAGAATAAGACACACAAAATCCTTGTCCTGGAGAAATTGCGTTCCTGGGGAAGATGAAGACAGATGGAGAAAAGCAGACGCATGTGACATAATGGCAGTAGTGATAAAGGCTCTGGTGAACAATGTGGCCTGCTAAGTATATGGACATTGCAGGCGGGGATGATGTGGGGCAGCACACTCTGGAGAGAGGCAGTGATCACCATTTGAGAATCTGGGGAGAGAGCTTTCCAGCCAGGAGAAACGGCAAGCGCAGAGATCTGAGCTAGGTAAGGCATTTCGTCAATTCGACAATCTCCCAGGACTCCCACGTACAGTTTCCATTTGCCTACTGTGGTAGTTTGGATCTGGAATGTCCCACAAAGGCTTACGTGGGCTGCAAATGGATGGAGATGGAAAGAATTATGCTAAGCGAAGAATCCCAGTCTCAGAGACTCAAGGGCCAAATGCTATCTCTCATCTGTGGAAGCTAGAATACATCAGGAAGCAGTACATTAGACGGCTAAGCTAATAATAACCTCAAATTGTATGATTCTCAACACAAAAGGGAGATGACTCCCTAGGATACTTGGAGGCATAGGGTGGGGGACAGTGGGGAGGATGTAGGAAGAAGCCCTAGGAGACTGGAGAGTGGGAATATGGGGGAATCATCTCAGAAGGAGATCTCTCCTCCACGAGATATCCATTTAACTCAGGAGGTCTTCTGGGGGAAACAGCAACAGGGGAAACCCAAGCTGGGCATCCATGATATGGCATTAGCCCTGGATAACTATATATACATTGGTTCTTGAATGTTTAATAATGTTTCCCCCTCAATTGTATCTCCATATCCATCTAATAAAAAAAGAAAAAGAAAAAAACATGGGCTGCAGGTGCAACGTTCAGAGGTTGGGCTTTAGGGGAGAAATTGGATCACGAGGGCTCTTATCTCACCAATGCATTAATCCATCAATGAGTCCATAGTTGCAAAGACTATTGCGAGGTGGTGGAAATTCTAGAAGGTGGGGTCTTATGGGAGGACATGGGTCACAGAAGGTTTGCCCTGGAAGGGTGTGTCTTGTCCCTGGCCCCTTCCTCACACACTCTGCTTCCCAGCTTTTCTTCCTGTCACCTTTCTGCCATGATACAGTGCTTCACTGCAGGTCTGGAAACAATGGAGCCAGCCAACCATGGACCGAGACCTCTTCAACTATGAGTCAAAATAAATCTTCCTCCTCTCAGCTGATTTTTCAGGTATTTTGTCATAGTGACCGTAAGTTGACTAACACACCTACCAAGAATTCCTCTCTGTTCACCTTTCAGTTCATATCATCTTAAAATATACATAATAAGACTTTTTAAAGTCTTTGACTGCTAATTTCAATATCTGAATTATCATAAGTCCACTTCTAGTGTCTGTTTTGTGTCATTAAGGGTCATGATTCCCTTTTTCTTTGTGTTATAGTGTTCCACTGAACATGAAACACTGCGGATAATACATTGTAGAAACTTGGGTTATCTTCCTTTAAAGAATGTTGATTTTTAGTTGTTCTGTTTTCATAAATTCTGAATTTGTCCATTTTGCATCCATTAATTACAGAGCCAAACTAATACATAAAGTTGTATATATCTCCCCTGTCACCCAGCTTTCACGGTTGCTGAGAAAATCATATTATGCACCTTGTAACCAATCCCAAGTACGTACCCTCACCCACCTCCTTTATCTAACTCTCACACACCAAGCCGATGTTATTCTCACTAGCCAATTTTAAACTGTTTGCCTTTCACAGAAAACACATAAAGACTCTGGGCCATGTTTTTCCCCTATTCCTTCTGCCTCTTGATTAAACATGGTACTTCCAGCCTGTGGCCTGGTGTGACATGATGTGTCCCTTTCTCCTGGGAAATATAAGTAATAAATTCTCCTTTTAATGACATTGAGCACTCTAAGTTGTCACTCAGTCATCTTGATAAATTAAGATCTAAGCACAAATCATTACTTTGGCATGTTAAGTTATTGCAAATTACTTGGATATTCTATGGAATCCTGGTTTTAGGTCTTGTTGGTCTACTTAAGTTTTTTTTTTTTTTAAACAGAGAGTCAGTTTTATTTATTTTTTCATCTGGTTTTTTGGGTTTTGACACTTAGTTGTGTATGTGATGCTGGGGTTCAAACCCGGGTCCTCATCCATACCAGGCAAGTGCTCTACTGCTAACCGACCTCTCCAGCCCCTGTCTTTTCAAATTTTATCTCTAGTCCTAGGGCACAGCCCCTAGTCTTAGTTTCAGTATAAATCCACTTATGCTTACCAAGTGTGCTTGTGTTCTCTAAAATAACAGAACCGGAATGTATTTACGTAGATTTATTTTAAGGGATCTACTTATGCACAGAGACTGACAAGTACTAAATCTGCAGGGTGGGTGGTAGGCTGGAGATCCAAGGAGAGCTGATACTGCAGGCCATCTACGACAGAATTTCTCCTCCATTAGGGGAGATCTGTCTTTCATTCTATCTGCACTTTCAAGTGATTGAATGAGGCCCACCAATATTATGGAAGGCAAATCTCATTTACTTTCAAAGTCTGCTAATTTAAATGTAAATCTCATCCACAAACACCCTACCCTCATGGAAACTTCCAAAATAATGTTCACCATAAGTCTGGGCACTGTAGCAGTGCAAATTGACACATAAAATAAACTATCATGCCAAATCCCTCTGATTTGCATGAATTTTTTTTTGGTTGTTGTTTTACCAGTTTTTTTATTGAGAAATTTGTTTGTTGAACAATCACACTAATTTTTAACAAGATAATATATAATGTATATAGATTCCGAAGATTAGATTTACCCCCGAGTGCTTCCCCCAGTTACCCACCCTTATCCCTCCCTTCCCCTTCCCCCTACATCTCTAAAAAAAGTATTAGGTTGTGTAACATTTCACGATATCTGGATTTAACACCTGATAATAGACTACCTCTCTCAATAGCCAGGGTCTAGTTCCAGCCTCCACAGATGAGTGAAGACATTCGACCCTTGGTTCTCTGGGTTATGTTGATTTTACTCAGCATGATCTCTTCCATAGCCATCCATTTACCTTCAAAGGCTGCAATATCATTGTTTCTAATTGCTGTGTAAAATTCCATGGTATAAATGTACCACAGCTTTTGGATCCATTCATCCAGTGAGGGACATCTGGGATTTGGCTGAATTTGAACTTTAAGCTGTCTCAAAATTGCTGAAAGCAGTGCTCAACTCTTTTTTTTTTTTTTTTTTTTTTTTTGAAGAGAGAGGGACAGTGAGAGAGAGAGAGAAAGAATCAAGAATCAATTTTATTTAGTTTTTCATGTGGCCTTCATTGCTCGAAGACTTTGCTGTGTATGTGGTGCTGGAGTTTGAACCCACGTACTTGTGCATGCCAGGCAAGCGCCAAAACCACTGAGCCACCACTCTAGCCCCTGCTCAGCTCTTTTTAGCCTTCCAACTGCTTCTTCCCAATGAGTCCTTGGGCATTTCACCCCAGGCACGCCCAGTTCAGGAAGTCAGCCAGAGTTTTAAGGGCGATTTTAAAACAGATTTTGGTTCTCTGTTCCTGAAGTTGCTTCCTTTCTGAGATTGTTCCCCTAAATTCTAACCACTGTGATTGCTTCAAACCCCAACTTGTATCTTCTCAGCCCAGTAAGACTGTCACTTTCTGCTGAGACTCTCTCCTGTGTGCAGAGTAAACTGGGACCTGTCCTCAGGAACAAAGCTGGGTCAAAAACAAAAGTCACCCGCTTCTCTTCTATCCACGAGCAATTTCCCTCAAGCTTCTCCCTGTTCTTGGTGACTCTTTGGGTGACTCTAAACAGTGGTTTAGTGCATTTTTGTACTGAATTTATCATTGTTATTGGTAGAATGATTAGAAGTAGACACTATTTTGTCATTACAAGCTTTAGAATTCCACAAGTTATTTTTTAAGTATTTTGAGACTTCCAAACCAAAAAAACAAACAAAAATCTTTGTATCAGTGATTTAAAATTATGTACGTGTGTATGTGTTGTTGGGGATTGAACCCAGGACCTGCTGTGTCTATCAATACTCTACCAATGAGCTACATTTAATTTTTTTTAAAAATTTCATCGAGTCAATATGGAGTGTATAATTTCGATCCTTTGCCATTTGTTGAGATTTTTTTTGTTAGTTTGTTTCTTTACGGCCAACTTAAAGGAAATTCCCAGCGTAGTATGTCAGTATTTGGGAGAAATGGTTTCCAACTTCTGGCAGGTCCTTCTTCAGCTAATGTCAAGTTTCACTCTATTTCCATGATGTGTAGTCAGACACAGGAGGTTTCATAATGCTTCTATTATTTTGGTAGATTCTCAGTGTCAACTATCTTCCCTTGTTCCTTGCCAACTTTTTACTTCCATTCAGTTTTTTTCTGATATTACTACTTCTACATTTCTTTTAATTTGTTAGCATTAGCGTACTAACTTTTTATATCTATTTTCCGTCACACTACAATTTTATTTTAGTTGTATCCTCTTAAATAGCATGTGACTGACTTTTTAAATCAAAATAAATGTTTTTGAAAGGTGAATTTCATTACGTTAACCAATTCACGAATAATGTTCTGTATTTACATTCATTTTTGTTGCTCAGATTTGCTGTTTATTTATGATATTCTCTTGTTATTCTTCCTCTTCTTCCCCCTCTTCCTACTCCTTCATTTGCTCCTAATTATTTATGCTTTCCATGCTCATTTTTAAAAATTCTGAGTCCTTTCCTTAATTTGAATTAGACAAATTCAATTTTTTCCTATATTTTCTATATTATATATATATATATAATATTCAATGTTTTTCTGTATCTATATATGTTTATTCTATATTATATATTTATTCTACATTTTTCTTTTTTTGAGAGAGAATCAATTTTTATTGAGTTTTTCACATGGCTTTCGTTGCTCTGACACTCAGTTGTGTACGTGGTGCTGGGGTTTGAACCTGTGTACTTGTGCATGCCGGGCAAGCTCCCCAACCGCTGAGCCACGGCTCCAGCCCCTATTCTACATTTTTCTATCAAAACTGAGAATGAATCAATATTCTACATTTTGTCACATTTCCTTGCCCCCCACATATTTCTCTTAAATTCATTTTTCATTTTCTGAAGTACATCATCTTATTTTTCTTTCAAAATGGATTATTTAGTCAATTTTTGAACTTTTGCATATTGTAAGGTTTTTGTGTATTCATTTTTTTCGTTGTCATTTTCTGCCTTCTAATTTGAGGGATAGTTTGGGGGTGGAGAATTGTGAAGCATAATCATTGTCCTTGAAATTTTTGAAAACAATTGTTTGTCTATCTTCTTTCATTCAGTTCTGTCAATAAAAAAAAGCTAATTTCAGTAACAGTCTCATGCTTTTGCAGGGAATTTGATTTTCTTTACAATTTTCTTGGATATTTTCCTGGCTAGAGTTAGATTTGTATTTATCTTGCTAGATCCTTCCTCTGCAAGGTCTGAAGTCTTTTTGCAACCCTGCTAAGGTTTATCGTCTCTCTCTTGATACATTCTTTTCTTTGTTCTTTGTGCTCTTTCTTCTAGAACATTTGTTAAGTGGATGTTAGAACTGACGATCTTTCCTCTGCCTCTCCGGACTTCCATTTCACATAGTCATTTACTGTCTTTCTGCAGTAACTTTGTGGAAGATAAAATCCGTTTCACAAAACATAGATGGCCATCTGGCCAAACCCATCAGGAGCTCATCTGACCCTAACCTTCCTGACGCTCTTTCTCTGCAGCCCTCACCCTGGGATCGGTGATTTCTTGCCTTTCCCAAGCTTTGCTGTGCTCTTATATATCTGGATTTTGATACAGCAGGTGCCAGAAAGCTTGTCCCCTCTTTCCTGACTTACAAACTCAATACCAGGCTGTGAGGTCACTCTGCCAGTGGACAGGATTTTCTTTCTTTTCTTCCCCATGCTGCAAAAGCACCCTGTTCCCACTTCTAAAAAAAACACTTGTTTACCTGCTTGCCGGTGATTTCCTCTGATCAGGGACATGTCTGTCGTCTTCTGTGTTTATTTTTTTCCAGAGTCAGAATAAGGAACTTTTATAGACTACTTGTAACTTTGGACACTAACGAAATTCATGATTTTTTTGGAAGATCCTAGCAACCCTTTGTGGTCATCATGCTCATTTTACAGATGAAGACATGGAAGGTAAAGCTGAGTTGCCGTCAGAGGTCACACAGAGACAGTAAGCGGTACAGCAGGAGAAGCTAGTTTAGAGTCCAGACCCTCAACCCTGCCACATGGACCATTCTATTCTCGAAGGAGCACACTGGTAGTTACGGTGCGTTGGTGCAGTGAACTTAGCTGCAGTTTTCCCTCAGGATCCGTGGGGAGGGTGTTCTATCACCCCTATGGATACCAGAATCAGAAGATGACTATTATGGTTTGGATATATGGTGCCCTCCAGAAAAAAAAATCATATGTAGAAAAAAATACAAGAATAATTAGAGGTGAAATGAATAGATTATGAGTTGTGGCCTAGTCAGTGGGTTGATCCATTTCACCACTGGGTGATAGCTGTACTGTAGGCAGGTTAGGGTGTGGTTAGAGGAGGTAGGTCACTGGTGGTGCGCCTTTGGGATATATATATATATATATGTGTGTGTGTGTGTGTGTGTATTTTTGTGTGTGTGTGTGAGAGAGAGAGAGAGAGAGAGAGAGAATCAACTTTATTTAGTTTTGCATCTGATTTTGTGTATGTGGCACTGGGATCTGAGCCTGGGTCCTCACACTTGCCAGACAAGTGCAATACCACTGAACCACCACTCCAGCCCTAGGGTATATATGTTGTCCCTGGTGAGCTGAGCTCTCTCTCTGCTTCCTGGTGACTGTATCTTTTTTTTTTTT
>PVKS010017895.1:0-18597 GCA_004027875.1 Aplodontia rufa
AGGTCTTTGTATTCCCACACTGACCAGTCTATGCAGGGGGCTGCCAAGCATGACCTCAGGCTGGGCGGTTCACTGCAGTTGAAGCAGTGTGCAAAGGGGTGACAGCTGAGGTCTGTCAGCCAGTAGCGTTCTCAGCAGCTGGAGCAACAAGCTGGGTGATCTTCCCAAAAGAATGATCTTGGCTGCACACATCAAGTGTCCGTCCTAGGTGTCAACTATGACTCCTACCTTGATGACCGAACAACTTATTGAACTTCATTTTCTAGCACTGGATAATGAATAGCTTAATTTAGGATCTAATATAGGGTAGATTATGAATAAGGGCAATACTTTATTTTTTCTCTTTTTACAAGGTGTTAATATTACTAACCTCTAATAACAAGGTGACCATAAGTCTTGGTTTACCCAGGACTGTCCTTTTCGCCTAGAACTGCTTGTTGAGACTCAATTAATATCTATTTGTGTGTGTGTGTGTGTGTGTGTGTGTGTGTGTGTGTGTTGGGATTGAACCCAGGGGCCCTTTACCACTGATCTATATCTGCAGCCTTTTTTAGTTTTTATTTTGAGACGGTTTTGCTTAGTTGCTGAGAGTTTCGCTGAATTGCTGAGGCTGGCCTCTAACTTGTGATCCTCCTCCTCCTGCCTAAGCCTCCTGAGTTGCTGGGATTATAAGCATGTGCCATCCTGCTTGGTTTGGGATGAGCACAAAATTTTATGGGAAACAGAAAAATTTTATTCTACCCCTGGTAGATTTAATAACTTGGAAGAATACTTATTCACAAGTAAAACTCTGAAAGAAGTTTTGGTTGTGGAAAAATGTCTAGGGACAGAGGAGACTGAGGTACTCAGTAATTTCTTTAACCTATCAAGAGGTTATTCCATGGCCCCTTCTTTTTCCTAATTGTTGTTTCTTTACTGTTTCTGGTCTAGCTGTGGCCAAATGCTGGCTGGGAAGAGGGCTCACTGCTGGACTTGTTTTTGCTCATTTCTAATTCTTTGGCAAGAGAAATCAACTGCTGTTTTTATTTTGATGTTTGGCATCATATGGTGGACAGTATCATTAACAGAGGGTACACTGCCAGTGATGTAGAACTTCTTAATCCTCTTTCCCTTACAAAAGAACTCTGTTAGTGGTGGTATGATTTTGTGCTGACTTTCCACAGAGGATAACTTGACAAGACAGAGATGCAATGAGTCATCCATCTGGCAATCTACATATATTTTCATTTACTTGAGGGATCATGAAGTTAAAGATGTAGCTTAAAATTTAAGCAGAAGTAGAAAAATATAAGAAACTGTCATGTCGAATGAATATCTTTTATCGTAGTTTTCTGTAGGACTAAGTTTATCTGAAGGATTAAAGCTTGTCTGAGGTTTAGAAAGAAGAAATTCATATAGTGTTTACTTTTTCCTGACCTAGACCAAGCTATTAGGCATGAAGGAACTGTTTCAGAGAAGGCATGATTTTCATTTAGATGAAATCAAAGGACCTCACTTAACATTCCTTGATCTTAGTTCATAGCACTTTGATATAGATTCTTCCTTGCAACTTTGAGCCTCATCTCAGAGGAGAGTGAAAGACATAAAAAGTAGTTTTCTAAACCAAAGGAGACCTACCTCCCATTTTCTGATTTGTCCCTTTAAAATAAACTTTTGCTAAATACTTCGCTGTGGCACTATCATGGTCATCTCTGGCCCTATGCCAGTCCTCACTGTCTCCTCTCCTGCACTGCTTCGTGTCTACATGGTTTGTCTTCCCAGTATTCTGGCTTCTTAGTTTCCTATCCTTCTTTCCACTGGTGGTCGTGTCCTTCATCCTACCTTAGCCTTATTTTTCAGCTGTACCTCTATCATTGTCAATGAGTGCAGTCTCTCCATAATCTATTTTGAGCATCCTCAGCCCTTGACCAAGCCTTGAACCTCTCCAGCTCCCTGCTCTGATACCATCCCTCCAGCAATCTTTGACCTTACTGGTTCTTAAAAGTCATGGATTTCACCACACTGTTGCTGTCTTTCTCTTCTCCAGTGATCTTTCTTCCTCTATACCCAGTTTAAATTCCGTGTCAACATCCAGTTCTATTTAAATCCGTATCTCTGTAAACCCAGCTTCCGTTTGCTGAATGTTGCTGGAGCAGAACAGGCCAGAGCAGGCTAACTGGTTGCCACCCTCAGTTCAAAACTAGTAACCTCCGGGGCCACTCATGCACCATCCAGGCATGTTCCTGGTCCATTTAATCTTCTGTTCTTCTTTCCTCCAATCTGCTTTTCCCATCCTTACTCTTCATTAATAATCTAGTTTTTTATTTTACTGAAGAGTTAAGTAGCTGCCACTACAGAGTACTTGGGCACCTCTCACCACTGTCTGTATCTGTGTGCTGGCGCAGTGCCCATATGCACTCTCAACTCCTGGACTCTGAATGAATATAAGGCACCTGGACCCCTTCTTATTCAGTTTCCTTCTCAAAAATGTGGTTCCTATCATTATTCCTTCTCTCCATTTCAGTAATTTTCTCAAATTCATCAGTTTCTCCTCTACTGATCATTTCCATTCATCTGCAAATACATTATTTCTTCCACTTTAAAATATCCCCCTTTACCCCCTCATTCCCTCTATGTGGTGACTGCTCCCCTTCTCTCTCCTCCTCCTCCTTCTTCTTCCTTTTTTTTTTTTTTTTAAGAGAGAGGAACTGTGTGTGTGTGTGTGAGAGAGAGAGAGAGAGATAGAGAGAGAGAGAGGGAGAAATAGAGAATCAATTTTGTTTAGTTTTTCATGTGGCTTCTGTTGTGTATGTGGGGCTGGGGTTCAAACCCGCATCCTCACTCATGCCAGCCAAGCACCGTAACCACCAAGCCACTGCTCCAGCCCTTCTTCTCTTCTTGATTGCAAAATTTCTTCACGTACTAATCATTTTTCTTCGGTTTATTTTTTCCCTTTCTCATTTGAAGTTACTGTAGTTAAGGTTTTGTTTTCTCCCTTCCTCCTGCTTTGTAGAAACTATGACAAGGTCACCAGGGACAGTTCTCAGCCCACACCTCACTGTCTGATATCGCGTGATACAAATTGATCACTCATCACTTTCTTCAGTGGAAACAGTTTCTGCATTTGACCCTCAGGACAGCATCTTCCAGTTTTTTCTCTAAACTCTTTGGCCTGATTATTCCTCACCTTCTGTCCTCTTAATATTGGAGTCCAGAACCACTCTTCAGTCCCTGCGTCCCCATTTACATTTACTAAGTAACCCTCCCCCATCCAGTTCGTCATGGTGAAGGCTTCTGTCTCGTATCCAGCACGCAGTCTCCTTGACAGCTGTACCTGAATGTCTGAAGGCATCTCAAAGTAAACGTCTCCAAAACTGAACTTTTGCCTCTCACCCCAATATGCTTCTTCATAATTTATAATTTTTTTCTCAGACACTGGCAACTCTGTTCTTCAGGTTACTCAGGCCAAAAGTCTCTGAATCATCCTTAGCGTTTCTCTGACTCATGCTCTACACGCATTTTATCAGCAACGCTTTGACTTCGTTTTTAGAATACATCCAGTCTTGCCCCTTCTTCTTGACATCTTCCCTGCTTTTATGTGTCATCATCTCTCACTGGGAATATCACACTGTCCTGCAATCAGTATTGCTGTGGCCTCCTTTGCTCCTTACAGGCTATTCACAAAGTGCCAGCCAGAGGGATCCTGTTGAAATGGGGCTCAGAGGACAAGGACGGCACGTCTTTGCTCAGTGCCCTCCTGTTTTCCCCACTCAACTGTTTTCTGACTCTCTGTTTCTCCACAGTGGAAGTGAGTGTTTACCGTGGTCCGCAGGCCCTGCCCCATCCCTCTCGGGGGCCTCCCGATCTCCATCCCGGCCTTGCAGTTCTCCTTGCAGTTCTCCGTAGCACTTACCATCATAAACACCTTATGTGTTTTACTCCTTTGTTTTATTTTGATCTTCTCTAGAATGTAAGCTTCATGAGGATACGAATTTGTTTTGGTTTGCTTGCTGCTGTTGTCCTTAACACACAGAGAAGTGTTTATGTGTTAAATACCTTATAAGCATTTGTTGAATAAGTGCATGGCTTATTTTTGTTTTCTCAGCATCATGGTTCTTTTGTTACAGGTAAGGAGCAGAACCTCAGGGAATCTGGTCATCTGTGAAGAGAACATTAAATCCTGACCTGCCTTGTCTTGTCGTGCAATCCCTGTATGCGCTAATTCCCGTCCCACTGTGTGCACATGAACTTTGTGTTAGGTTAATTGCATTGTTAAGATGGAGGAAGTTATCAATAATGTACATCTTATTATTACTTCAGCTTTAGGTCAATATTTGGGAGAAAATAGAAACAGGTTTTTTTTTTAAAGAAGGAGAGAAAAAAAGATAAACAAGATGGAGAGAGAATCAGTTATTTATTTAAAGAGAGAAGGACAGTGAGAGAGACAGAGAGAATCAATTTTTATTGAGTTTTTCACATGGCTTTCGTTGCTCTGACACTTGGTTGTGTACGTGGGTGCTGGGGTTTGAATCCATGTACTTGTGCATGCCGGGCAAGCACATAACCACTGAGCCACCGCTCCAGCCCCAGTTTTATTTATTTTTTCATCTGGCCTTTGTTTCTTCAACACCTAGTTGTGTATGTGGTGCTGGGGTTTGAACCTGGGTCTTCATACATGCCAGGCAAACCCGGCTGATCCACCACTTCAGCCCCCTAGAAACAGATTTTTAACATTTAGCTCATGTTGAAGTACCTTCTGTTATGTCATGTAAATGCATTGGAGATACTTGTTGAACTATTTCCTTTGGAGTAAGAGAGTTCTGAGAAATCCAACTTTTCTGCCTTCTAGCAGCAAAAAAAGGTTTTACGTTCTTTCCAAGATGAAAAAATTCTGAATCCTGTGGATTTAAAGTAGCAAGGAATAAATAGGAATGCTGCTTGTTGGTCTAAGGTGGTTCAGGTATTCCAGAGAGGTGGGCTCTGCTGGAGGCTGCTGAAATTTATGTTCATTTTCTATCACTGAATTGTTCTTAGTTCATAGATTTTCAAAAATTATCAAGATACTTGCAGTCAAGTGGGAAATTGGTGGGGAATCAGGGTCACGCTTTAAGAAGATAGTCATAGATCATGATGAGTATGAATCATGCTTTTAAGTCTTTGCAGCTGCTCGTAGAGTTGCAAAGTACAGGATGTCTAGTTGGCGTTTCCCACACCTGCCCTATTTGTGGTTTGCATTCAAAGGGAGTGATTGAGCTGAAAGTGAGTTCTACATACCAAGAAGAACTAACAGCCCTCAGTTATAGAAATGAAGTATGACGATCAGATCTGTCACAAAATGTTCGGCTACCTGGCCAGACTGTGGCCGTTGCTTGCATCTACCCAGGTCCCCCAAATAAGAATTGGTTGTGAAATGAATATGTCATGAAATGCTGGCGTTATGTGAGAGCTGGAAAATCTCAAGTGAGAATTGATTGATATGTTAATAAAGTCCTACCTGGGGTTTGAATGGAAAGCCTGAGGGGTTTATCAAGCTCCTATTATTTAGCCTCAGACTCATCTGTCTCCTTTTTATTCGGCACTGAAATTCCTGCTCAGTTATTTCAGCTTCCAGAGGTTATTTTCTGCGGGAGTTTTGGAGTGCCCTGCAGGTATAGGAGACAGTGAGTGAGCAGTTAGGGCACAGATTTTGGGGAATCGCCATGTGTGCCTCCTTTAAGGGCTTCACTTCCACAATTTCCAGCCACTGGCAGCCCCTGACAGGATTCTCTGACACCCATTAAGACAGAGTTGCTTGACATCTAACCTTCTCTAGCACACAGGCTCGGGAGTCATTTGGGGCAAGCTTTCCAAATGCCGTGCTCATCCTCTGAGTGCCTTTCTTTTAAGGGTCATGTTTCTCTTGGTTTTTGTCTCCTGTTGGCCCACCAGTGCCTCTAAGTAGTCATTTATTATCAAATGCCAGAGGGTTATCAAAACAAAAGGAAACTCTGCCGCTGTCTTTAGGACTTTAATATGTGGGGATATATGGTTTTTTCATGATTGTTCAATTCGAAACACTGTTTAGCATCATATGAATTTGGTTTTTTTGAGAGCAAAGTATTAGAATTCGATTTTTGAAACAGAAAGGAAGCTGAGCTCCCACAGGGTAGGGGTCCCAAGAGAGGGTTGCCCAGGATATCTAAATTATCCTTTCGTTAACTTATTTCTTGCTGAATTTGACCATAGTCAGAGAACATACCTGCATGATTTTAATCCTTTAGAAGTTGAGGAAATAGGATTTATAACCTAGTATATGGACAGTTACCTGTGTTCTTTGAAAGTGTTTTCCTAGCTGTTGGCTGTATGGCTGTGCGCGTCAGGTAACGCTTGTTCCGCATGGCCACATCTTGTATACGTTTTACCTTTTTCTTGGTATGCTTTTCATATCAGTTACTGAACTGCTATGGTAAACATCTCCACCACAGTGTGACTCCGTTGATTTTCCTCATGCATTTCAGTTTACGATGGTCATGTCCTTTTCCTGAATCACATCCTTTAGCTGTGGGAACCTTTTCTCTGTCTCTGCTAATGCCTTTCCCGCTGCGTTTGACTTTGTCTGCTGTTAACATAGTGACGTCAGCTTAATTTTGATGATTTTTTCATGGTATTTTTTCTTGTTTTTTACTTATAATTTGACTTTGTTTTAAGTATTTGGGATTTGCTTTCTTATTTCCCATTGTGTCAGTCTTTCTTTTAGATTACTTACAGTGACCGTAATTACCAATTACATTTAAATCAGCCATCATCTACTTATAATCTATTTCTTCCGCCACTTCTATGTTTCTCCATTTTACCATCATCGTTACTGAGCTTTCAGATGTGTTGTGTGTTACGTTACGCCCATGTACTGTATCATCTACTTTCTTTTTTAAGGAAAAGATCGAGTTTTTAATACTCCGTTGTGTGAGCAAGGAATCGTTGGATTTGGAATTGGAATTGCAGTCACTGGTGCTACTGCTATTGCAGAAATTCAGTTTGCAGATTATATTTTCCCTGCTTTTGATCAGGTAGGTGCCTCGCATTTTACTGTAAATGAGCATTCACAAGGTTGCTAAGTCCGTGAGGTATAGGAATATCACCTCCATCCCCCCCTTGTCCATCTAGGCATATTTTGTTAACCTTGAGTTAGTGTTTTACAGTTATTCTAATGGGAATATAGCTAACTTTCTAACAGATGATTTTAGAAGATGGATTGGGAAGGAAGGCCTCACTGCAACATGTCCTGTGTCTCCTTCTTCCCAGATTGTTAATGAAGCTGCCAAGTACCGCTATCGCTCTGGGGATCTTTTCAACTGTGGAAGCCTCACCATCCGGGCTCCTTGGGGCTGTGTTGGCCATGGGGCTCTCTATCATTCTCAGAGTCCTGAAGCTTTTTTTGCCCATTGCCCAGGAATCAAGGTATTTTCATTTATGTACTTTACTGATGGTCATTTGATGATTTCATTTTGGTTGATTCTATTAATATTAGCTAACATGTTCATCTGGGGACAAGCAGGATTTTTGGAATCTATGTAAATTTAGCTATATTTAAGAAAGGGATGCTGGATATGGTGGTGCACACCAGTAATCCAACCAACTTGGGAGGCTGAGGCAGGAGGATTACATGCTTGAGGCCATCCTCAGCAACTTAGCCAGACCATCTCAAAATAAAAAATAAAAGGGGCTGGGAATGTAGCTCAGTGGTAGAATAATCCTGTGTTCAATCCCCAGTACCACAAACAAAGGAACAAATGAAAACCCTTCAAACAGGGAGTACTATTTCTTTTATATCAGTTATACAGTGCTCAGTTTTCTAGAATGTTCTTCTTGAAAGGACACGAGCTTGACACTGGCATTGATTAACATCATTGCCTTCAAAGAATACAACTGAGAACATCATCGGTTTGTCTGCCCCCTTTTTCAAAGCTCTTTGTTTCTTTCAATAGGTTTTTCTCACTTACCTGATTCTGAGATATTTTAATAAATCTGCTGTTTAGTTCACATTTACTTCAAAGTCAAAAGGGATAGGATATTTGCTTTTAGTCCACAGATTAAGAGAAACCTCTTACCTAGGTGTGGTGTTTCTGGTCAAGAGTAAGGTAATCCTGTTTGAAACAGTGAACTTGGAAGCACCTCCCTGTTGTAGCTGGCCTTCACAGGAGCTTGGGTCTTTCAATAATAAAAATATTTTAAGTGTTTTATGTCAAAATTTTGTATTATTACCTTTTCTATCTCTTACTTATTGAACATCTTTCCAGGGAGTCATAGAAACTCAGCCATGTCGATGCGGAGATGTTTGTTGTTGACAGTATGGTTTGGTTGTGAACAGGTGTTTAAGTTTTGTTCCTGTTTGTTGTTTCTCCACACGAAAGCCATGAGGTTTTTCCTGTTTGGGTGGAGGTTGTGAGCTGCTGCAGTGTGAGGGAGGAGTAGTCACACTGGAGGCAACAGTTACCTTTGTGTTTGAGCTGAATGTTTGTAATGTTACCAGTGCTTTAAAGAGCAGACCTTTTCTCTCAGTCCCTCAACTTCTCTTTCCCCTCTCTTCTTTCCCCCTTCTGCTTTCTCTTATTTTTTTCTGCATCAAATGAAAATATGCATAAATAAAAAAGGCTAAAAATAAATACATGAGAAAGCAGAAAGAAATTAAAAAGTAGGAATAAAAAATACAGATATTTTGTGATATGGTTGCTAATTGGTTCAGAAGTCTATTTACAGAAAATAAATTGCTTTAATAAAAATGGCATAAAAATGAGTTTGAAACCAGTGTAGTTTGCTTCAATGAATCTTACTTGAGTCTTTGAGGTAAATTCAGGCTTATTTTAATAATTCTTCCTATGTAATACTTAGCTTTATACAGTTATTTTAGGATCACTAAGAATTAGGCACAAGTTTGTGATTTGAGGCAACACTGGACAGAAGTTAGGACCTCAGGCTGCAGCCTCAACAGTAGCTAGGAATCCCTGGTGGACCAAGCAGTCTGACCTTGGGCAAGCTTCTGCAGGTCTCTAAGGCTCAGTCCATCTGACCGGGGAAAAGTAATCCCAGCTACCTCGTGAGGTTGCTGGAAACAGGAGATGAGTGCTTGGCCAAGTTATCACCTGCTCCTTCCAGCTGCCCTCATCATCTTCCTCACCACCCTGGTTCTCAAAGAGGTCCTGGAGCCTTCCTGTCAGCTGGAGATGTGGCGCGTCCACACTTTCTTTTCTGCTCTGCCGAAGCTGAACATAGTGCGCCTGGAACATACGTCTGTGGGTTGCTTTTCCACTTAGGAGAGGAAGCCTGCGGTTTTCATGGGGAGGAGGGTGATTTTGGTTTGTTACGTTGGAGGAGAGTTGCGTGTCCTTTGCACACAGCCGTAGAGCGTTAGTAGGAGACATTACTTCACAGGTCAGTGCAGGTCATATTGACAGCTTTTTTTTTTTTCTTTGATGTTTGCTCTTTGTGGATTTTTTTTTTTTCAAATAGGTAAGTATAGCTTCTTAAGAGGAGAGCATTGTCTTAGTTTTAATATCATGGAAGACATCTTATAAGTATTTGTTGAATAATAGGAACTTTTTTGCATAATTTGCAAATTTTTTAAATAATTAGACTAAAAGAACCAATATCTATTTTTAAAGTTGATTATTTAAGGATAAACTCTTCTAAGCAGGTTTATTGGGATACATTTTTACTAAAATTGTTCTTTAAAACATCTGTTCTGCAGGTGGTTGTGCCCAGAAGCCCTTTCCAGGCCAAGGGACTTCTTCTGTCATGCATAGAGGATAAAAATCCTTGTATATTTTTTGAACCTAAAGTACTTTACAGAGCAGCAGGTAAAAGTTTTCTTTATTTTATATTTATGAACGTCTTTATGTGCTTTGTTTTTCATAGCTTAAAAATTTTTTACTTTTTCATAAGCCAGATTTATACTTTACTTGTGGAAAAAATTCTGATTGATTTCTTCTATGTTTAGTTTGTACCTAGTTATAAATTTCATGCTTAGGGAAAATCCATCTACTATTTTGTATTTTGGTTTTGGAAACAAAAAAGCAATGGGAAATGGTAGCAAGAACAAGGGGACTGTACTTAGCTATAGATAGGTGCTTAGTGAACGCGGATGAATTAAAAGGTGAATAGGCTATCATCCCACAGATCTCCAGACTCCCTGGCAGCTAAAGTGACCGTAGGGTCTTCCGATAGTGAAGGGGGCACTGTTAGCAAGTGTGCTGTGGCATCAGTCCACCCTGGGGAACTGTGTACTGCAAATGACATGCCGCTTGCCCTCTGCTAGCTCAGTCAGAACTATAAACACACATGTGTGATCACTTATTTCTTAGCTGTAATGGAAAATTTAAATATCAAATTTGTTCTGTCTGAAGTATAGTTTGTTTTGAATTTAATAAAATTATGCTGGCAAATAACTCTTTTCCTTGAGCAGTTAAATTTAAAAGCACATGTCTTTAGTGTGGTTTTATTTATTTATTTAAAAGAGAGAGGGACAGTGACAGAGAGGAGAGAGAAAGAGAGAATCAATTTTTATTTAGTTTTTCATGTGGCTTCCGTTGCTCTGACAGTTCATTGTGTACATGGTGCTGGGATTTGAATTCGTGTCCTCGTGCGTGCCAGGCAAGCGCCGTAACCACTGATCCGCTGCTCCTGTCCGATTGTGGTATAATTTATGTACAATAAAATGCATAGTTATTAAGTTGATTTGGTGGGTTTTTGAGTGTCCTATACTTTCATGTAATGACTATGCAAGATAATAGAAGATTTTAATCACTCCTGGAAGCCCTTTCCCATTACTTCCCTGCCAAATTCATTCTTCTTGCTATAAACTCAGACATTTCCCGATCGCTGTTAGATTAGCTGTACGTGTTTTTGGGTGTTATAAAAATGGGACAGTATATATTCTCATACTTTTGACTTCTTTGCTCATTCATGCTGTTGCTTGTGTCATTGAGTTGATTCCTTTTTCATTGCTGCAGAGTAGTCCATTGTGTGAATAGTCATTGCTTATTATTATTGCAATGAATATTGAACATGTTTGTACAATATTAGAATATTATTAATAAGTGATAAACATTGCCATTACATTGTCTGAATAACCCTTGTATATTGTTATTTTTACTACTAAGGGATGATAGTTATTCCTGTTATTCCAAGTGTGATAATTGTTACTACAAGGGAAGTAGCTTGCCTCCTCTCTCATCACTAAGCTGAGATGCAATAGAATTAATATATTGCGTCCAAATATCTGGAGCCTACCTGTTAATGAATTAGCTGGGAAATGCTTCTTAGTTATGGGGAACAGAGCACCTGAAAATCTGAGGCATGTAAAGTGTTTTTGAATAAGTAACATTCTGTTAAATGGTTAAACATTGCATGAATGTGTTACAATTTATCTATAGCTTGTACAATTTAATTTTATCCGTTCCTTTGTTGATGAATATCTGTACATCATTGTTTTCAATTTTTGAAAACTGCCTTTGTTTTCATTGTTTTGCAAATTTCTGCAATATTATTAAGGTAGAGATATTTTCCCTAATCTGAAGCAGTACTTTATACAAAGTTACTGAAATAAACTGTTCTAAGGATTCTAGACAAAGATTTCCTTAGGAAGCTAAAGTATTATGCATCGAAAAGAGTTAGCTTGTCAGCCTTAAGAACTTACCCACAATGTATAGTTTTAATTAAATCAATAACATTTGTATTACTAAGTCCTGATCAAGAATGATTTTGTTACAGAGACAAATTCAAGGCTTTAGCGTGGAGGTGTCATGCATGGCTCTGTCAGTAATCTCAGTGTCTCCTGGCCAATCTGTTTTCTTTGCGGAGCGTATTTTTCCCATTGTCAGTGCTTGTACCTCACTCTCTGTGGTTCGGAAGGGGCTGCCAGCCATCATGTGACTTCATGAGCTCAGCGTGTGGACATGTGGCTCGAGCCCAGCCATTCTGACTTCTTTCCCAGGATTTTCTGTTTGGAGAGAGAGCTGCACTGCCTAGAGGTGGTTTGCTAGGGGTGACATGAGACTGGGGCCCTGAATTACTTTTATTCATTTAGTCTTCCTTTGTGAGTGAATTATCCCCCAGATTCTTCCACTTAATCTCTTTTTTTTTAAAGAGGGGGGGAGAGAGAGAAAGAGAGAATCAATTTTATTTATTCTTCACCTGGTTTTAGTTTCTCCTACACTTAGTCGAGTATGTGGTACTGGGGTTTGAACACAGTCCTCATGCGTGCCAGGCATGTGCTGTGTTACTGAACTACCGCTCCAGCCCCATTTAATGTCATTTTTATGTGGAACCTACTTTGAGTTTCAGTTACCTGTAGGCCTTACTTATTTAATAGGCAATTTTGATTAATGAGATACATAATCTTGATTGGAAAAGATGCTTCTCTTTTCACAGGAAAATATGCCCGACCAGAGTAGCACAATAAACTGCAGCCTTTCTTAATTTAATATAGATATTACTTTTGTCCTGATAGTTAAAGTAGAAACCCCCACTATTAATTCATAAGCATGCCTTATAAGGTTGCTGAGTGGATCACGTGAGAAAAGCCATGTGTGTATTTGCCTAGTTTTGAGAACTCCCCACCCACCCCAGTGGAAGGGAGTGAACTCGGGGCTCTACCTCTGAGCTGCATCCCCAGCTCTTTTTATCTTATTTTGATGGAGGGTCTTACTGAGTTGTTGAGGTTGGCCTCAAATTTTTGATCCTCCTGCCTCAGCCGCCTTAGTCTCTGGGATTACAGGCAGGTACCATTGTGCCTGGCTTTTAAGCATTTTTTTTTGAACACTTATGTGCTAGACATGGTGCTATATTATGAAGACATATGGACTATTTAATCTCTACAACCACCGTATCAAGTAAATTCTGTCATTGTCACCATTTTAAAGATGAGAAACTTGGAGATCAGCAAAGCTAAAACAGTTTGTTCAAAACCCGGGTCTGTCTCTAGAGCCAGATATCTGGCACAGGTGGGTTCCAAGTGCTTTTCACAAAAGCCGGTGAGGTGGTGCTGAGAGACACTTTTTTTTTTTTTTTAAGAGAGAAGGACAGTGAGAGAGAGAGAGAGAGACAGAGAATCAACTTTCATTGAGTTTTTCCACATGGACTTTGTTGCTCTGACATTTAGCTGTGTACGTGGGTGCTAGGGTTTGAACCCGTGTACTTGAGCATGCTGGGCAAGCACTGTAATCACTGAACCACCGCTCCAGCCCCCTGAAAAACACCTTTTGACAACCTTGGAAACTGATAGTGAGTTTACTTTTTTTTTGCAAACCTCCCAAGTTTACAGATGTTATTCTAATTTACAGAGGTAGTAAGTAACAGTTAGGTTTTATTTATTTATTTAGGTACTAGGGACTGAACTCAGGCAGGCTCTACTATATCCCTAGCCCTTTTTTAATTTTTTGTTTTGGTACTATAACACTGAGATATATCCCAGGCCCTTTTTAAAAAATTTCAAATTTTGGGACAGGGTCTCACTGAGTTGATTAGGACCTTGCTAATTGGTAGAGGCTGGCCTCGAATTGCAATCCTCCCATTTCAGCCTCTCAAGTTGCCTAGGATTGTAGGCATGTGCCACTGTGCACAGATGGAGTTAGATTTTAAACTAACATGTTTGATATCTCAGGCTGTCTTCTTTCTAATATCACTCTATTTTGCATCCCAATTAATCATTATTTCAATGCATGGCATACACGAAATATAATTTCCTTCAGTGTCCCAATGTTATACCAAAAATATATGCTGTTTTTAAAAAATTCCTGTAGAAATAAAATGATATACTTTTTAATTGAATGGTAGTAAGTAGTATCCATAGCCATGCACTGAGGCAGTATGTCCCTATGCAGTGAGTACTGCATACCTTATGAGGTTTGAGTATATGCCTCTGTCTTAGTTTCTCCATTGGCATAGGATTAATTCGCTTCTTTGATAGTTTTAAAAGCTGCTATCACAGTCTAATGTGTCCACACAGGAGGGTTTTGAAGCCTCTTTCTGTACCATGAAATCATTAAGGGAACTAGTCCTGTTTCTAGAGGCAGGGAAGGTGGGAGATACAAGTCTTCCTGTGTTTGTGAGAGAATAGGTGGAACCATCTGTCGAATGGACAGCATTGCCCCTATCACTCTTGACAGCCTTTCTGACATCCTCGTGACTGGGTGCCCATATGCTGTGCTTTATTCAAATATCTCTGCTCTGTCTCTCCCACTATATGTCCGGTCTGCAGCATTTATAACTTTTATTATTATAGATTTCTTTTTGGTATTGAGGGTTGATCTCAGGGGTACTTAACCTCTGAGCCACATCCCCAGCCAGCCCTGGTTCTTTTTTATTTTGAGATGTTTATATATATGGAAGAAGAAATCCACACATGTTTTCTTTACTGTAAATATTCCAAGATCTGTATTAATTCCTTTCTTGTTTTATGCCCTGTATTTTCTTCACTTGAGCCTTGAGTGACAGATGGTTGGTGAAGGCAGATGTTGTGAGACTGAGTCATAGGTATCAAGCTTTAATAAGTGAAGCCTGATTATGAGAATAAAAGAGCTGAAAATGTTTGTCAAACTTTTAACTGGAACATCCTAAGACCGAAAACTTCTTTTATTTTCTTGCCTATCAGATTTGCCTTTTTAAGGCTTTCTTTTTTTCTTTTTTTTCCCCAAGCAGTTTTAGGTTCCCAATGAGATGGAAAGCACAGCTATTTCCCACATTCTCCGTTCCCCCAGTCAGGCATGGCCTCCCACATCATCAGCTTCCTCTCCATAGTGGTGCATCTTTCATTGACACACCACTATTGCTCAAAATCCGCAGTTTACACTGAGGTTCACTCTTGGTGTTATCCTTTCCAGAGGTTTGGACAAATGTATTATGACATATAGTATTATGGTGTCATTGACAATAATTTCATTGTCCTAAGAATCCCTGGTACATTGTTCACTCATCCTCCCCAGCCCCAACCCCAGGCAGCATCGGATATTTTTACAGTCTCCATAATTTTGACTTTCCCAGATGTCATATAATTGGAAATGTGTATGATGAAACCATTTCAAATTGGCTTCGGTTACTTAGTAAAAATACCTATTTTAAATTCCTGCACATCTTTTGATGGTTCGGTAGCTCATTTCTTTTTTATGCTGAGTAATATTCTGTTGGATAGATGTACCACAGTTTATCTGCTTACTTGCTGAAGGGCATCTTGGTTGCTTTGGAGGTTATCAATAAACCTAACACATCAATGTGTTAGGTTTTTGTGCAGATGTGAGGTTTCAACTTTTGGGTGAATACCAAGGACAGGGATTACTAGATCGTGTAGTAAGAGTTATATTTAGTTTTGTGAGAAATGGCGAAGCGCTCTTCCAAAGTGACCGTCCCTTTTTGAATCCCTACCAGCAATGATCGAAAGTTCCTATTGCTTCACATTCTTGCCAGCATTTGATATTGTTAGGGTTTTAGATTTTGATCATGGCCATAGATGTGTAGTTGTATTTCACTGCTTTTAGTTTCTTCAATTGCACTTCCTAGATAAGATGATGCAAAAGGTCCATTTCACAGCTTAATTTTTGCTATCTCTTCATCTTCTTTGTTGAGGTGTCTGTTAAGGTCTTTGACCCATTTTATTTTATTGTACTGATTCCTTATTATTGAGTTTTAAGAATTCTTCATGTATTTTGGATAGCAGTCCTGTGTCAGCCGCATCCTTTGTAAATAATATTCTCCCAGTTTGTGGTTTGACTTTCCATTTTCTTGACAGTGTCCTTTGCAGAGCATAAATTTTTAAGTTTAACTTCTAAATTAAACTTGAACTATTCTGCTTGTCATCATAAATGACTTTACTTATTTGTTTATTAGAAGTCCACTTGGAAACCACCGGATCTCAAGAGTTGAAATTCTGGGGAATGTCACCATTATACCAGTGCCCACCTGCTCTTGTCATTATTAATAGAAGTTATCGTATGTTTTGCCTCCTTGTCTGCCTTCCCTCTCCTTTAGCAGAGCATATTAGAATATTCTTTCTCTTAGAATTTTTACTGTATTTTTTTCCTTTTCCAAGAATATGGTTGTCACCACTTAAACTTCTTTTATGTCCATTAATAAATTATGTAGATATTTTCATTAGGTTTGGCACATTTGTGGTCAGGATTAGTCCTAGATGTTTTGTGTGTTGGTTGCTATTATGGGTAGAATTTTTTTCTCCCGTTACATGTTGAAATTTGTCATTGCTGGCACATAAAAATTTGAAAAAATACTGTGTTCATGTAACTTCATTTAAAAATAATGTAAACCCATTATATGCTTACCCGTTATCATATCTGGCTAGTTAACCTGGAGTCCTTCATTGTTTTATAGTTTTAATCCATAATTTGATATGAAGGAATTTCTGTAAAGGAAAAATATCAGTGAGCCGCACTTGTGCTAGTTTACAAAGTGGGAAGGAAGCCATTGAGGTTTTAAAGACACCTCAGATGGTGGCAGTTGATGAGTCTGTGCTGCTGCTGTTCTGTGGTGTTGATGGCTGTAGCATTGGGTAGAGGCCTTCCGTGGGGACTGTCCTGCTTAGCCACTCCAGATGGTACTTGCAGACCTGTTACCTGCTTGCTGGTCTCCGCGTTGTGCTCCTTCACCATTTGCTACTCGAGCTCTTCCAATGTCTTTGCAACAGGTTTTCTGAATTAAAACAGATTCTTCTGGAGAGAGTTTTATTTTCCTGATTGAATGTCTTCTGATAAAGTCAGCAATCACTGTTTGGTCATGCAGTGCGGAGTTTTGCGATCTAGTAAAGGAATCATAGATCCTCATTTTTTTTTTAACCTGAAAATGATTGTCTTTTATTCTTTTACTACGCTAACTTTTTCTGTCTCTTAGTCTGCATTTAAGAAGTCAGTAGACAACAGGTAGTGCTTGGTGAATATTAGGAATTCCCGCTCCTCATGGGTAATTTTGTATTATGGAAACTGAGGGACTTCAGGTACCAAAAGCTTGACGTGCAAAATATCTGTAATAAGCACTTCAATGCTTTGAAGTCATTGACTCAATATATGGCATATATTTCATTGATTGTAAATTGCACATTTCCTCCTCACATTTTAATGCTTCTAACATTGGAATATAGCTTAAAATCAACAGCATTTTGCAGTCATTTTATCCAGGGGCCAGTAGTTGCTATTACTTGGTCATGCACAAATATCAAAACAAGTACCAGTACCACAGGATAGGTATCCACACTGGGCATAAAATTCCAGGGACAGCAGGGAAATCTTTTGATAATGAGGCACTGAATAGTTATGGTGAGAGGGAAAGGCAAGGAAAATGGAGAATCACAGTGGTTTAAGAGTCTTTTGAAACAAAAGCCAAAAGTGGGCTGTATTTAGTGGGCTAGCTTGAGGGTGTTGTACCAGTTTTTAAATTCTTTTATGAATTCATTTAAAAAGGGCTGCATCCCTGATATGCATGGTGACACAAAAATAGTGTTCAGTGGAGCAGCAAGGGCACTGATGATTAAGTGAAAGCAAGTAGGAAGAGTTAGGGTTTAAAGTGAAAGAGTTGTGGAAATAGCCTAAAACCAATTTATTCTGCTTATATTTTGTTTTTATGTATCAGGGTGATAATAAAAACCCCTGCCTTCTAAAAATTTCTCTTTCAATGAGAATAAAGTTAAAATTCTAAAAATGGGTCAGTTTAATTTATGGCTTGTTCCTTAGCAATGCATAACATAATAGCACATTTTATAATTGACAGTGAAAATTAAAAGACTCTGGTAGGTGCAGTGGTACACTCCTGTAATCCCAGAGGTTCAGGAGGCTGAGGCAGGAGGATCATAAGTTCAAAGCCATCTCAGCAACTTAGTAAGGCCCTCAGCAACTTAGCGAGACCTAAGAGTAGGGGATGTAGCTCAATGGTTAAGTGCTTGGTTCAATTCCTGGTACATAAGTAAATAAAATAAAATTAAATTAAAAAAATAATAAAATATACAATACAATAAAATAAAATCAAAACACTCTTTTTTTCTATCTCAATATAATTCTTTTTGTAAGATGATCCCCCTCCCCTCTAAACTTCCGGGTGTTGATGTTTCTCCATGTGTTGGATGGCTTTGTTATATTACCCTTTAATTCAGTGTTCAATTATTTCTTTACCAGTTTACCATTTTACTTTGCATGATGCTCATGTATAGTTCTTACTACAGAAAATGCTTTGGATATTTACTAAAGGAATTCAGTTATATTAAAATTGAAAAATGAACAGTTGACAGCAAAGTTATAAAAGTTGTGCTAAACAATTAGGTGCAATATACTAGAGATAATATATTAAAAATATTTCTAAGACATTACAAACATCAAGCAAGTTGTACTACAAATGTTAAATTTTAGTACACATATTAAATGTACTGTATATATTATGGAATATGAGTCTTAGAAAAACTTTTCTTTTTGTTGTATTGAAATGAGATTACAGATTAATTTAGAAGTTTTGTAAGGAACACAAAGGTGATTT
The DNA here is from genome assembly GCA_004027875.1 of Aplodontia rufa. Taxonomy (NCBI): domain Eukaryota; kingdom Metazoa; phylum Chordata; class Mammalia; order Rodentia; family Aplodontiidae; genus Aplodontia; species Aplodontia rufa. The sequence continues at coordinate 18,478 of PVKS010017895.1, forward strand.
TTAAATCATTTGTTTTTGTGATAAATATTTGCCAATTATTGTGAAACAGTAATTTGTGAAACTAATTTATTTCATTGTACAAAAAATTGAAAATGTGGGATTTGCTAATTAATAATTTAA